>JXSR01S030754.1:3745-17855 GCA_000969725.1 Ophiothrix spiculata | reverse complement strand
CAGTAGATCGCTCATGTTAGCTCTCAGTACAGCTGGTGGTCGTGTAATGGATGGCGCAGAGACGCATGTATGATGAATATGCACTATTGTTATCGTCGATATGGCGAGTCCTCCTGCATCAATTAAAATGCAACCTTTGTGTTTTTATTTTGCACTTGTTAACGATGAATTAAGCATTAACCAAGAGCTTGGTGACAATAATCGTACGAACAGCTTACGAGCAGTGTTTAGTCCGTTTAAAAGGACCACGAGCAATGAGTAAAGCGAGCAGCGAGGGCGTCGCGTGGTCCTATTAGATGGACTAAACACTGCTCGTAAGCTGTTCGTACGATTATTGTGACCAAGCTATAACTTGTGTCAAATATTATTAGAGCAATATTAATGTAATAGAATAAAAACATATCGAGGATCTTTCTAGTAAAATTGGTTGAGTCCAACACGATTCAAATACTTCTGCTCGTCTTTGCCATAAGAAGTCTGTAAGATTTCTTTCGAAATTTGGTGAAAAATGACTGAGGGATTATTCACATTGACACGTATATGACATGTATATATATATGATGAATGGGTCTATTCGTACAGGGGAGCAAGTAAAGTTTCTTGCCAAAGGAAACAAGGAGACGAAAACCGCCGCGCCCGGGGCTCGAACCCACAACCTTTGTATTACGAGATATGTGCTCTAACCGCTGGGCCACGCGCGCGCTCCTCTTATAAACTTCTCAAAAAGTTTGTATCTATATCTTATTTGTTTGAATCTTGTTCATCTATTTGATACATTATTCGATTAGCTAGCAATCTCTTCTTTAAAATGACACCACATCTTGCTTTATGGCTGAGTAATTCCACTTTCTTAGCGGATAGGTCACAGACAGCGTTTGACAAAATTGAGCAGTATCTGTGTCATCTTGTTGATTATGATGCTATAGGATAAATCAGTGAATGAATGGATGAATGAATTTAGCTTTGTAATACTGGATAACAGTTGGTGTTTGAATAACAAAAGGTGAGGATAAGATTAAGATAAGTTTTACAGTTTATTTAATTAATCCATCATGTTTGGTACTTCCTCTAAAGTGATCATTTGGTGTTCAATCCAAGATTTATCATGTGAGATTATTAAATCTGACTAAAACTAAAACTCATGCATAGACCAACTTTAAGTTGGTTTATCACAAAAGCAAGTTGTAGCAACATTTGATGTTAGTGAAACAGGGTAACAAAACTTTGAAAATTTCTGTGAAACGGGATGCCAAGGACAAGTGCATACCGAGAATTAGTCGCTATTAATTAAGATAAGTGATCCTTGTTTTGTTAATGAATACAAACAACTTATTCATTCATCCATTCACTGATTTATCCTATGGCATCATAATTAACAAGATGACACAGATACTGCTCAATTTTGTCAAACGCTATCTGTTACCTCTCTGCTAAGAAAGTGGAATTACTCAGCCACAATGCAAGCTCTTGTTACAAATTTGGTGTCATTTTAAAGAGGAGATTGTAAGTTAATCAAATAAAGCATCAAACAGACAAACAGAATTCAAACAAATGAGATATAGGCGGCTAAAGAAAGTTTCCAAACTTATTTTGAGAAGTTTATATGTGCCTGCCTTTTTCGATGGTTTGTCACAGATTGTGGTATCATAGCGATGAGATGGTTTTAATCACAGATGGACCCTCCCAATTTGCCGAAATTTGTGTATTTTTGGAAAATTTGCTCAAAAAGCACCCAGTTTGAGTAAAAGTGGGTGCTTTTCGGTCAAAATTGGTATGGATGGGTATCTTTCAAAAAGTATATATCCCGGGTATATATAGAGATGGTCAAATTTGTTGAAGAATTTCCCCATGTAAAATGATGTTATAAACATAATAAAACTTGAATAAGAGATTCAACTCCAGCAAAGCCAGTAGACAGTTATGTCAAATGAATAAATTAATGAAATGTATGGCCATTAGTCAAACAAATTGCAAAAGTAATGATATTTTCAGGATAATATCGGACAAACATATACAACAACTAGTCCAAAATCTAGAAAAAATCTAGTTGGTGGAACAGTGATTAATTTGCATAAAACAAAATGGCTGCCAAAACAGGGGTTAAAATTTCAAAATTGTTCCACCAACTAGATTTTTGACTAATTGTTGTATATGTTTGTCTGATATTATCCTGTAAATATCATTACTTTTGCAATTTGTTTGACCTATTTTTTTTATTCTTACTAGCCTATATAGTTCCACCGTAAAGACACAATACAAATATCATGTGAAATGTGAGGGTAAATCTTCTTCTATACTTATTTTGTTGCAGGTTTTCAACAAATACTTATGCTAGCAATTATTATTACTACTGCCTGTGAATTGGGCTTGCCCACCCTTAACCCTCCTTGCTGTATAATTCAAATGCATGTGCATATACAAAAACCATTGAATTCTAAAAAAAAAATTCATTTGTATCCAGCACAATCAACAAGTATACTCATCTTGAAACAAAAATGGAAGTTCAGGAAAACATCCTTTTCCAACTTAGATGATTGTTGCATACCGGTATATTTTCCTGACTCCTATCATGTACGGTACTTTTTGATTCAAGTGGTGTTTTTTTCTGATTATCTTCACTGCTTTCATTTGAGTGGAGCTCTGGCAAAATGAGCGGAAAGTCGCGATTGAAGATTTTGAATAAATGGCTGAAAGATCAAAGGGAACATTCTTAGCGGAAACTCCTCAATATTTTACAGCTGACACTTAAAAACCCAGTGGAATGCAAAGAAGGTGAGTTGTCGCACATGTGTTTTAGCGCCTATAATGTAAATTTGATAAAATTGTTTATAAAATCATTGGTAATAGCCGAATACCCAATATCAGTACTTTAATACTTACGCAACAACAGTGAGGATAAAATCCTTGTTTTGTCCATAATATTTTCCATTTTGAAAATTGACTTGTTTGGCTCAGAAGTCTCAAGGTATAAATGTAAGGACCTATAAGCATGGTGGGATATTTATATTTTGCCACCTTCAAATCTTTTTTTAAAATTTTAATGCAATTTTCAAACAACAACAACAAGACAAATACATAAAAGATTGTAAAAGGTGGTAGAACAAAACAAGGCGTACTAAAGTTTCAATTGGTGGTGCAAGGAGTGCATGATTTCAATAATCAAAAAAAAAAAGACTCGATTCCTAAGTTATATTTTTAGACTATAGGGTTTTCAAAAATGATGGATTGCACGCCTTTTTGTGTGGGATGTACTTCTCCACACAATGTCGAATGCCTTGCCTTAAACCCGAATGTCAAATGCCAGTGTTTTGTCTTCCAACCTCCAGACTCAAGTCAACCCAGAGAATACATTAGGAAAAAACTGAATATCGGAATTCCGTCTTTATGTAGATGCATCTATGTATCTTCATGCATACGTTATGGCATAAAAACGAGAGAAGGGGACATCTCCCACACAATAGCCTCGCCTGAGCCGGGGGCCCAAGTTACGGACATGTGCCGACTTCAACGCAGCGCCAGGTTTTAGTCGAAAAGGGTCATTAAATATGAGAATCCAAAAATGCAGATTTTTGAGTGTGAAAATTGATGATTGGCTACCCTGGACAAAATCGATATAGTACAAAGTTGTGTACTATAAATGTACTCAAATTTTACTTAAATGATGTTCCAATACGGTCTGTTCAGATAGCGTAGAAGTAAGAATTAGATCCATGAAAGGCACCTGTGTGAAAAAATGGGGGCATTGGGTGTCAGCTTAGCGATAAAAAAGGTCCTATTGGTCTGCACTCTGCAGTCGCTATCCACCGACATATGGGAGTGCCCACTCCCGGGACTCGCATATTATTATTAATCATGATAATTGACAGGGTTTTCGCTGATATCGGTGATTCTGGGAACTAGTTTGTTATTCAATATTGGTTGCAGTAACGATGGCAACACATTAGGATAGGATGAACAGATCACAGTGGACGCTTCGTACAGGGTGTCCCAGAAAAAACCGTGAATCTTTGCATCTTATTTTCTTAGATTTAACGGATTGTCGGAGAATTTATTGTCCATGATTTGAACTTTAAGATACTGTTTGTTTCATTTCAATCAGTAATTAGAACAAATGTTATGCTTTGTCAAATATTTGGATGAAAAAATTTCTGGTCAAATTTCACGATTTTGTCAGTTCTCCTTGAAGTTCTATTTAGAATTGTTCTTGATCTGCTCACTCAACTGTAACAATGTTTATTAATATATTATGCTGAAAAATGAACAAATGTGATGACAAAATAAGACAGATATAGGCCTAATTAATTTTACAAGGTGAGCCATTCAAGTTTTATTCATTTTAGAAATACCTCTGTTGTATACCGATTGAAAATAAACAAATGGTATCTTATACTATGAAATGCAACCTATACATAATTCTGACTGTCCGTTAAACCTAAGAAAATTAGACGCAAAGATTGTAAGGTTGTTTTTTCTGGGACACCCTGTACCTGCAGAATGGGGAATAAGGGTTCACACAATGTAAGGGTGTGTTCGAAATTTCACAATATTCCGAGAAAGATGCCTAATTTATATTGATTAAAAAGCACAATTTTACGATCTGAAACAGCCCGAAATGGGGTGGTAGAGGCGTGCTGGAAGTGCCGGAAACTATATGGTTCTGGTTGGGAACATTTATGATTTTCAAAATCACACTTTACCTTTAATTAAACGTAAAGGAAAGGGAGAACGAGAAACAAACTAACCAAATAAATAAACTAATAAATAAATAAATAAATAAATAAATAAATAAATAAATAAATAAATAAATAACCAACAGATTTATTAAACACGAAAAAATTAATAAAATCTGATGCTTCTGAAATTTTGATGTCCCCTTTTGTGCACAATTTATTGGATTCGACCAAATACTTGCTTTTTGACTATTTCACTTTTTATGTAATTTCATTTCAACGATACTGCAACAGTAATGTAGTTTTTGTGTAATGGTTTTTTTTCTGCATGCATTAACACCAAGCAAGCCCGTAGCCAGGGGGTGTGCGGTGGGGGCGTCGCACCCCCCCCAAATTTGACAATCTACAAAAAAGTCCACAAAAATTCCCTAAATACTCAACAAAAGAGGACCTAAAGGCACCAAAACATGTAAATGGAAGACCGTTTTACCAAAATACTAAACAAAATGCTTGAAAAACTACTGAAAACCTTTTTTTTTTTTTTTTTGCTTGTCACTTTGTCAAAACCACTAAAATTAATTTTGGGTCGACCAAAACGAACAAATTTCCTCCAAAAGGTCCACTTTTGGAAATTCGAAAAAATCCTGGCTACGGGCCAAGTTAAAAGCCTATTGGACAGCCAAATTAATTTAATCAATGCAAATATACTCCCTATCTCATGACAAGGAAAAAATCGAAAAGCTGGCAAAAATTGCCAGAATAAAATGAATTCCAAGCTAAGATTACCTAGAATTTTTATTGTGGTGTTTTCTATCTGCACAACTTCAAACTACAACATAACAGTTCTGTTTTGAATGAACATGGAGGATCCATGTCCACACTCCTCAGTTGATTAGTGCTGAATGAAGACAGTGTACCACAATGGCAAAACTACTTGAAATTACACAACAGGTTCCTCTTCCTGTGTCTACTTACAAGCTCATTTCTATTGTCTTGTCACAGTGGTGACGTGTTTTTATTCAAGATTTTGTTCAAGTTATTGTTATTTAGTCACTTTTGAACAAATTCTTTCCCAAAGGACACCCGCTTAACAAAATCCTGAATAAAAACACTATCAAACTCAGCTACAGCTGTATGCCCAACATGGAGCAACTCATTTCCAGCCACAACAAATCTGTTCTGCAACCGGACATCAATACAACCCCCACCCCAAATTGCAACTGCCAGAAAGGAAGCGAGTGCCCCCTAAATGGTAACTGCCTCATATCAGGGGTTGTGTACCAAGCCACCGTGAAAAGACAAGACAATGCTAATGAAGAAACATATATCGGACTCACTGCACGCACCTTCAAGGAAAGGTATTATGGTCACACAAGTTCGTTCAGAAACGAAGAACACAAAAATGACACTACTCTAGCCAATATATTTGGACTTTGATTGACAGCAATGTGCACTGAATATTCCATCAAGTGGAAGATTATACAAACCACTTATATCAACTCTTAACAATATAAATGAGCTTGTAAGTGGTTGTAGACACAGGAAGAGGAACCTGTCGTGTAATTTCAAGTAGTTTTGCCATTGTGGTACAGTCTTCATTCAGGCTTCAGCACTAAGCAACTGAGGAGTGTGGACATGGATCCTCCATGTTCATAGACAAAACAGAACTGTATAATTTGCATTATGTTGTAGTTTGAATACCTCACTAGTAAACGTATATTCTTGCTCCTACTCCATAGTAGAGCACTTTTTCTAGTGATGGTTTCACCAACTCACACTCTAAAAATTATTTTACTCTTTGTTGAGTAAAAAGGTCACAGCTCATTGTTGAGTACAATCTTACTCAACATTGAGTAAAATCTTACTCGTTTAAGTCAATATTACGCAATGTTGAGCACATCTTACTCAACGTTGAGCAAAGTTTACCCAACGTTGAGTAAAGTTTATCCAACGTTGAGTAAGATTTTACTGAACAAAATGAGCTGTGACCGTTGAGTAAGTTTTTACTCAACAAGATGATAATTTTAAGAGTGCATATTTGATAAATAGAATAGTATATAATATCATATCCAGATACATGTAATATAATAGAAATTTATGTCGAGACACCAAAACTTAAAGGGACTGGCCTAGATCCTGTCCGCTGATTTTCTGACTATATATTTTTTTCACATGTATCGATAGTACATGATTATACTAACAGTTTCCGCTGAATTTGTGTAACAGACGACAGTGGCGTAACTTTTGGATTGGGTGCCCGCGGGCACATATTCATCGGGTTCCCCTTAAAAATAGGATGCAATTCTTTGGGCAGTGAAGAGCAGTGGCGGTACCAGCATCTCATTTCTGGAGGGGAGAGGGGGCAAGACTAATTCTCAAAAAAATTCGGCCAAAAAGCTTAACGCGCGCGTAGCGCACAAACATTTTAGGACAAACTTGGTTATTTTGGCTAAAACATGCATATTTTTGGCTAATTTAATGATGTTTAATAGTGAAATACGCGCAAAGCTGGAAAAAATAGTACATTTTATGTCTAAATTATCAATAAAAAAGGGGTAATTGAGAGAAGTTCGCGCCTAAAAGCTTCTGAAGCTTTTTCTTCTTCTTCTTCTTCTTCTTTTTTTTTTTTTTTGGGGGGGGGGGATTTCCTCCCTCCCCCGTGGTACTGCCCAGTGGCGAAGAGGCTAGGTAGTAACACAGTGTGGGATATTAGTGTCAGCATATTATATTTTCAGTTTAAGGTGTTTGGTCCACGCGCCGTCCACGCGTACCGGTACGCGCTAAGGTAACTGCCGCAATACGCATGCGCATATACTCTAAGTAGTGTTTTGAAGCTAAAAATTGCCATATTTTGATATTTTTCTTGAAAACTAAGTCCGTTTTTTTTTGTTTTTTTGAAAGAACATACTACATAAAAAATTAACAAAATTACTCGAGCAGATTTTTTGAATCAACACTAAATAATTTCACTTTTGCCACATTTCCCATGAGACCCTGTACTAATTTGTCCCCAAAAACCTCCAAAAATGGTGTTTTTAAACAGACTCTCATGCAAAAACGAGTCCCGTGACCCCCAATTTGTATTTTAAAAATCGGTTCTACATCGATAAAATATCATTCATGCCGATTTATACTAAAATTGCTCGAGCGGATCTCTCATGGACCAAACACCTTAAAGGTCTACCCGTTCCGAGGACATCCGACATAATTTGCATGGGCTCCTTTGTGCCTGGGATCAATATGGTTATTATCTTATATTTTCAGTTAAAGGGTTACCCGCTCCGTTGTATGAGCACCCTTTACACCTTGGTGTAACCCCTATACCGTCCAAAGGGCTCATTGTAATTCTATCACATTTTCATCTCAGGCCTACTCTCTAAATTCCAAAGATTGAAAAATCAATGTTTTTGAGTGTGCTCTTTATTTGCCCATGTAGGGCACCCGATCTCATATTTATTTGCAGTGGTGTAACCCCCAAGGATCAATTATTTAAGAAATTCTGGTATATTTTCTGTTAAAATCATACCCTCACACCTACAAGTATAGGCACCAAGGACAAGACATGTGTTTAATGAAACTATTAAAAAGAAGCTGTAAGATTCTCGCTAATTAGTATTCGTGATTCTTTTACTTTTCTTCATCGTCTCTTTCCCCTTCTTTTCCTTTACCCCTTCCCACTTTTTTAATTATTTTTTTTTTGCCCGCGGGCGCAGACACCCTGGGCCCATAGGAGTAACGCCACTGACAGACGAAAAAAATGAAATTATTTACCAGCTGTATTTTTTGTCGCCGGCGACAAAAAATGGTTGAAAAGGTGTTTCTAGTTTCAAATCTTAAAAGGATCTTGTTTCTGCACCTGTGATGGGTAAACAAAATTATTTTTGATAAATTTTTTTCTCTTTTGATATGTATTACCTTATCTCCAATGGCTTCATTTGATTTTTTATCTGGTAAATCCATCGCAGGTACAAATTAAGGATTTAGAAAACACTGGATAGTCACACCACCATCACATATAGATATATTGCAAATCAATTCGCTGTCAATTTGAGCCATTTCTGTGTAAATTTTTGTAGTTTTTTTGATTTTACTACACTTTTAAGCTTTATTTAAAGCATTTCAATAAGTTTTTAATTCTAAGTGGAATCTATGCTAGTCCCTTTAATTGAATATCCTTTTCTTCATTTTTATATAGGTTATTTGTTTTCAAGGTAACCCGATTAAATGTTTCAATGTGTTTCAATTTAGTGACAACGATAATAATATGCACAATAAGATCTTATTTGCATGTAGAAATTCCATTCTGGATCAACCTTTGCACAATTTACGTCCACAAGTAATTTTTTTCAAGCACTTTTTACAATCTTGACGAAAGTGTTTATTACCCAAACTGTAGATGAATGGGTTCAAAGCATTGTTTATATAAATAATATTCTTGAAAAATAGTACCATACTCCCGCCAGCTACTGTTGCTACTGGCTTGTAAAGCGGGAAAAGTGTAACGAAAAGCGCGGGAAACCATGTAATGAAGAAAACAAGAGTTGTAATTAAGAGCATTCGCGTTGTCCTTCCGTGGATATCTCGTCTTCCAACTTGAAACAAACCACTGATGCTAACACCACTTGCATTAGATCCTCTTAGGGGATTTAACATCCATCTTCCAAACGGCTCTGCTACCGACGATGCTCGACTTCCGGCTCGACTTTGATTAGCTGATTTGATGTCTGGATGTTCCCCATCAACATTGTCAGTCTTCTTCTTCTTCGACGTACACTGTTTATTTACTGATGATTTTTTCCTACTATCTGGTACAGTTTTAATCTTTTGTGTGTTGTTGAAATCGTTTTCATTGTTGCAAAAAGCGCCATCCACAGAAGCTCCCGATATTTGTGGAGTCATTGTTCGAAAAGGGTCAGCAGAACATTCTGTCGTTGACACTCTTTTTCTGACCGAAGTCAACGATCTAACTTTGCCGCGAGATCTTATGGTCCAAAATAGCCTACCATAAAGGGAAACAGATATCACTAAGGATGCACCGTAGGTACAAAATGGTAAGATAGTTGCACAAATTGTCATCCATAATTTTGGATTTTCTCCCCAAAATACCTGCAGGAAACAAACCGGAATGCTCAAAATGAAAGAGAGCAGAATACAGACTCTGACGATCACTTTTGCCCTGTAATTATTCATCAATCGTTTGTGAGGTCTACATACCGCATCGTATCTGTCTAATGCTATGGCAGTAGTCAGGAATAATGAACTGCTGAGGGTTTGAAAATTAGACACAGTGTAGAAAGTTTGTGTAAGATTTTTTCCGCGGCGAATCAGCATCACCAAGTATGTAATCGACAGCGGACGAAGAAGGCAAGCGCAGAAATCAACAAAGGCAAGACCAGATATCAGAATATGGATGCTTGATTTCAATGGTTTGCTCCTGTACACCAATAAAATTAAAAGATTGCCAGGAACACCAATGAGAAAAACTATAGTTAAAAATATAGACAGAATCCAGATTATTGCCATTTCAATCATTTAACAGCTTTATTTGCCATTCAGTCTTCAAAATACGCTGATTATTGTCCATATTATTAAATTCATTTCTTCCTTAAGGACTTCAAAGATTTGTTATAGTGTCTGCATCTAACGATACCAGTAAGCTCAGTCATGATCATGTAATCAGCAAATGACTTATAGTAATTGTAGCAAAATACCATTAAAGAGACTTAGATGGAAAGTGATATAATATAAAACCATCAAGGAAGTGGCAGTGGACTTGGAACCCAATTTGTTACTTTTTAAAGAGACAGTGCATATCGTTGTAAGTGAATTTGTGTTCCTTTGCTCAACAACAATAAAATGTTACGAGGTAAACGTTGTGAATCACTTGGAAACGCTCTCCTTGTTGATCACTAGACAAACCAGATGGGACGCGTGCTTGTTTTATGAGAGTATAGCATCATATTCATATATAGTAATTGATACTTAAAAGATTGACATTAAACAATGTTAAATTACTGTCAACTCGAAGAAACGTCATAATCATGATAATTGAATTTTCTGAAGCATAAAAAATCGACAATAACCATGATAACAACACATATTCATTTTGTCTGAACAGATCTTTAAACTGTTTGAAATATAAAGCGATACTAATATCATTCCTGTTTTGCAAATCATTGTTTAGTCATTCAAATATCCTACAAGAGCTTGTACAATATATATTTTCGTATAAACAATGCAAACTACTATGCTTGCTTTATATCATGACATGTCATGTTTAATAATTTGTGTATAAATTTGTACATTTATATAGAAAGAAATGTATGGACGACATAATTATTGGTATCATTGACCTTTAGTACTGTAATTACAATTTGTAGCAATATCTTTGGTTTGGTAATAACGTTTTTGTGTCCCAGTGGTATAATTCTGCTGTCATGGCAAAAAGACTTTTATTCAAAAAAGGCTTTATAGGGTAGCTTCTCTATGGAATATGTCTTCCTGTTGATATTCGCATGAACTTTTTGAATATGAGTTTGAATTAATTTATGTAATGTCATTATTTTTTCATTGTTTATCCATGCAGGAATCGTTGTGCATGTTTTTAAATAAATTGTATAAATGATATCTGGACGTCTCTTGGAGACCAGTACTTATATGTACTGAAGGTCTTATCCAGAATTAAAGAAAGATTAAACTAACTATTCCATAATATACTTACCATAGATGACATATGCCTGATTGGACAATACTTTATTATAACAGGACTGGTTCACTAATGGGCATGGCTTTAATTTTGTGGAAACCATTTTCCCGATTTTCTGACAAATTTATTTGACATTTTTGGGTAAGAAACTTGTCAATGGACAGTCAAGCATATGATATCTGAGAAATTAGGACATATCCTGTAATGTACTAAAGAATCTTTAAGCTCATTGAGGCTACAGTTCTTTTTCCCGAGCGTGATGGCGGGATGGCGGACTGTTATTAGTGATTGCACGTCCATTATCAAGTTCAAAATGGCGTCAACAGACTACTAATAAACGCCTTTTTCACCGAAACCTCATTACATCTACACATTGAAACAATTTTTCTCCGTTTTATTCATTGGCAAAATATATTTGTCAGGTTTCATCAATCTTAAGTTCTTATATGATATCTAGCAGAAGTTAACAAACAAACGACTTATAAGTTTCCAAAACAAGAATGATGTAGGGGTTCAAATTCGTTTGTTTCAAAAGGCCTAAAATGATTTTCATCGAAAATATCATACAATACATCTGTTCAAATGCTTCGTAAGACAAAGGCTTTTGTTTACAAATAGTAATTTACAAAAGTATCGAATTCATCTACCGAATAAAAGAGATCTGTCAATCAAAGTATGGGATATGCTGTTGTCTTCGACAAAAGCTTACAAGTCTAGGCGTCATGCTTTTGCTTTCGCTCGTGTTAACACTAAAGGGATTGTTACGGATTGCAATTTCTCAAGTGGGGATATTTATACTTATTAACTCCTGTGAATAGAATAAGAAATGGATTAACAAAACACCAAGTTACACCAGATAACAAATTGCATTGTGTTAATGCAATTTGCTTTCACCCTTTCCAGGTAATAAGGGTTAAAAGTCAGCCTTAACAGTAGGTCACATTATCTCTCGACCATTTTTTCTCGTTTGGTGAGATCGGGACAACCACTGTCCAGTACTCAAGAAAAAAGGCTTGATTTTTTTTAATGCATAGAAAATCGGCACAGACCGTCGTTTCGAGATGGACATGAATATTCATAAATTTGAGACACAAATTTAAACAGGTCCATAAACTCATCCAAGTAGATCATAATTCAAAACAATGTTGCATATATGTAGAAATGTTGTAAAAACACCCTGAAATCCAAAATTATTGAATTTTTTCGAAATATAATCATGTGAACATTTATGTAATTTCTACAGTGATTATTTTCATTGAGGTCAAATTTGGTCTTTGGTCATGTGTTTTAAGGTGGTACCCAATAGTGTCACATCTTGTATTTTCACCAAAACCAGCTCCTTTTTCATATAATTGACTATATCTTGAAAAGTATTTAACCAAAGTATAATTTTTTAGAAAGCTTATATTATCAGGATTGCAAATCTATATAGACTTGACCGATATACATTGTGAACAAAAATATATACAGGGTGATACAAAAGAAAAATGCTTGAAAATTGCATTTATGATACACCCTCTAAAACCTACATAGTATGTTATTTTTTAAAATGAGATATTTAAAACGTACATCCAATGGCCTTTCAGAACATATATAGTTTGTAATAGTTATGGGCATCCCATCTTGCTATACAGGGTGTGTCAAAATTCGTACAATAAATTATTAGAAATTTTGTTTCGAAGATGGCTTAGGATTAAACTGGCATTAATTGATGTATATTTGTGAAGATGAATATTTGCATGTTAAAAGATAAATAGAATTTATGTAACTGATCAGTAATAGACTACTTTGAAGCATCTTACTATCATATAGGGTGTTCCAAAGTTCAGTGTCTGATAAATAATTATCTGTGCCCTTTGGTGCCCATTGTACATACATTACATGTACTTGTAAAATTGTGTTTTTGTTTTGTTTTGCAATCTATCATGAAGATGAGTTCAATAGTACAGTATAAATCAAGTTTTAAAAAGAGTATAAAACATACAGGGTGTTACAAAAATATAGATGTCATGAAATTTTAAATATATTCGACCAGTACGACCACTATCTTGTGGAATCTGATTGTGGAGATTTGTCTGAAAAAAGTAAATTGACAAATATGTTGCCTTATTTAGCAGAGTCATGAATCATGCAATTGCAATGTCTCCTCTACAAACAAGACTCCTATAATAATTGTACAGGCTTAAATGAGGATTCTGATAACAAATTTCACAATGTTGATTTAATAATTAGCTTAATGTGTTACACATGTACTTATAAACTTTAATGAACTGTAAATTAATAAACTAATTATACAATTAATTAAAAATGATTATTTGCAATCACATGGACTAGTGAGCAAGAGTGTTTCTATTCAAAACAAAAATGTATAATTGTACGTGATTAATTTTGTAATCTATAGCATCAATCACAAGTTTAGTGAAAGTGCTCATATATTCGTTAAATGCTTAATTAAAGCAATTAAAAATATTAATTATTCCTTGAATTCACTAAGAATAAACAACAATTAATTAATATAAAACAAACAAAACTTAACTTGTTGGTACTCCATTGTCAGAAAAACATTTTCAAATAACATAGTGTTTATCAGGTTCCCATTGGAAATGTGCATCCCATTGGAAATGTGCATACCGCAACCGCATCCACTTCCACCCCTGACTAATTTACTTTAACGAGCTATCAAAATTAATTGGGACAATAATTTTTGTTTTTCTACTATATTTTATTAGTGTTC
>JXSR01S030746.1:40480-62394 GCA_000969725.1 Ophiothrix spiculata | reverse complement strand
AAAACACTACTCAGAGTAAATGCGTCTGCCCCCTGCCTTCTATCTGTTACGCCACTGCTTACAAGGTACTGTCACTGCGAAGTAATGGGTAGAGAAATTTTGCCGCTAAGACACACTTTTTATATTTCAGCTAAACACGTCTTGCTATTATATAGCAAGATAACATTTGAATAAAAGCAATCAAGGTATAAATTAGTTAAAATTTGATATACTGTTCAAGTTTGTAGTAAGTTATCTTATTAACGGACAAAGGATTTAGTTTACAAATAGTTTACAGAATGTAAAAAAGATTGTGACAAAAGAAGTATCGAATTAATCTTACCGCACAAAAGAGGCCTGTCACGGGATAGGGCACGAGATAGGCTTTTGTCTTTGTCAAAAGTTAAAATGTATGGCCGTTTTAGTTGTGCTTTCCCTCGTGTAAGTACAAAAGGGTTATTACGGATTGCAACTTCTCAAGTTGGGATTATCTATAATTACAATACCCTGGTCACATAACCTTGCGGCGAGGTTACGATGTGTTTACCAGTCCAGTCCAACTGCCCATTTAGGAAAGGTTGCCTGATACGGCAGCACCTTTCCCAATCTGGCAAGCATGAATACCCACAATGCACTGTACCATTAAAAATGTTTAATTTTATAACTTGAAATATCCTTGGATATAAGAGTTTATTTACTATTTCTCTCAACAAATCTCAACTTTGAAAAGGGTTTCAACATTTTACAATTAAAAACTATTTGTTTACTTTTTTTAAATTTGAATTAGGAAAACCGTTAAAAACGGTTATATAATTTTAAATACTTTGCTCCTGGTCAATATTTTTTTCGCCTGGTGAAAACCATCCAAATATGACCCTCTTGCTGTATACCAAAAATCATCGCCAACCAAAGTGTCGTTTGGTTCACAGCTAAGATTTTTAAAAATACAATAGGCTTCGCAGTGCATTCTGGGTATTATACTTGCCAGATTGGGAAAGGTGCTGCCGCATCAGGCAACCTTTCCTAAATGGGCAGTTGGACCGGACTGCGGCGTCAATTCAGCAGACGCCGATCGGACACCGACCGGCAGTGTCCGCGAGCCGTGCCGGAAGCATGCTGATTTAAAACCTTGCGGCTTGTATACGGCGTCTTCCGTTATGATCCCATAACCACCGGCGTCCGACCAGTGTCCGACCGGGATTCGCAAGCATTCACCAGTGTCATACCGATATTATACCGGCGTTGCGGCTTCTTACGGCTTATACGTAACCAGGGTGTTACTGACTCCAGTGAATGATAGAATAAGTAATAGGATAACAAAATATTTTACAACAGATTGCAAAATGCTTTGCTATGCACGGACAGATCATGTGAACAAGGCATAGTGTGTAGGAGTAGAAGGTACTTGGTGAATTACATTGTTAGAAAGTACAACCATGGACACATTTGAACTTCAATGCAAGTTGTTTTTTTAAATTTCAATAAACATCTAATACTTGAAATTGAATACAAATACCCAATATTAAATCTGATTATAAATTAACAAACTTTACAACAAGAAAAGCATCATAATTTAGGCAGCTCTGATGAATGCAACATGCAAGAAATAGGGGTCAAAACATAGTCGCCCTTCAAACAAAATTTTCGCTACCAAAAAAGTATAAACCGGTAACAAACATTTGAGGCAATGTATATTGCAATTCAACACAAACTAGCGCGAACTTTTATTTGGTCTCAACTCGGTGTTAACGTTATTTTATTTGAAGTCAATCGTCATTTTGACGTCACGACCAAATGTTTGATAGCGAAAATTTTGTTTGAAGGCGACTACGTTTTTGACCCTTGTACCTTATTATTACTACGAATGTTATACCATTCGTATTGGCCCACATAGTGGGTACATTTATATAAACTCGCAGAATATCAATCTATTATAGTCTAAGTTCAATCCATCCAAATCAGTCAGTGGCGTAACCAGCAGGAGAGGTAGAAAAAATGTCTGCTCCCCCCACCGCTCGCCTCAAATAAAATCAAGAATAGTATTAAGTTCCAATATAGTATACTACATTGTTTAATGTAACAATGCAAAATTCAACCCTTTTATGTGTTTACCTTTTCAAGATCAAGTTTTTAAATTGCGCTAAAATAAACCTATAAGGCCGACTACGTTTTGACACTTAAACCTTATTATTATTACATATAACGGG
The DNA here is from genome assembly GCA_000969725.1 of Ophiothrix spiculata. Classification (NCBI taxonomy): domain Eukaryota; kingdom Metazoa; phylum Echinodermata; class Ophiuroidea; order Amphilepidida; family Ophiotrichidae; genus Ophiothrix; species Ophiothrix spiculata. The sequence goes on along the minus strand of JXSR01S030746.1, from coordinate 60,208 downwards.
AACGTTATACCATTCGTATTGGTCCACATAGTGGGTACATTTATATAAACTTGCAGAATATCAATCTATTATAGTCTAAGTTCAATTCATCCAATTCAGTCAGTGGCGTAACCAGCGGGAGAGGTAGCAAAAATGTCTACCCCACCCCCGCTCGCCTCAAATAAAATCAAGAAAAGTATTAAGTTCCAATATAGTATACTACATTGTTAATGTAACTGTGCAAAATTCAAACCTTTTATGCGTTTTCTTTTTAAAGATCAAGTTCCCAAATTTGCGCAAAAAAAAAGAGGAAAACTCTTGAAAATTTGCACCAAATTGAGCAAATTTTCAATCAAATTTAAATTTCATTAATAGCGAAAATTGGGTAATTTACTACATAAAAAATTGGGTGTACCTTTTTGTACCTGAGCAAGAACTATTTTGCCCCTCCCCTAAAATTGTTTTGTCCCTGCTCGCCCCTTCAAATGAAAATGTCTGTTTACGCCACTGATCCAATGCAATTTTGATTATTGAACCGAACTATCTACATGATCGAAAGACAACCTGCAAGAGTTTATGGTAATATTTTTTGATAATACATGATTGCGAAAATGCAACTTACATGGTGTTATATAGTCTTAGAAGTCTTCTTATTTTTCAATTTTCACATTAGAGTATGTAAGCTTTGAACACTAGAGCCATCATGTTTTAAATCAAAGCATCTCTTCTCAAAAAACTTTCACATGCTATTGGTTTTCAACAAAAAGTCTATGTTTTTTATACTAAATTATTACAATATGGCAGAGATTTAGATTTATGAGAATTAAAACATACTTTCAAAATCAAAATTGAGGATGTTAAACAAATTAACGAACACCAAAACACATTATCCTCGCACTTCAAGATGATTGAAAAAGATGAAATGGAAGCAATAGCAAGAGAAAGTACATCATAACGAGATGGCCATACCCGAACTCGAATTATGCCTCGATGCAAAGAAAATGCTTTCTAGATTATTACATTAGTTAATAAATACAAATGAATAACTATATACATCTGAGTATAAATATAAGTAAATATGAATATATACAAATAAAAGTCATGTATATATTTGGAAAAGAAAATAGCTCCTGAAATGTGGGTATCAAATTTTAAGTAGGGAACAGGTGCGAAAGTCTCCTTTTTGTTCCAGGTTTTTTATTATTATTATTTAGCAGTTTTGTCAACCAAATCTGATAACATCTATTTTGATTTTAAGACATGCACTAAAATTTAAAATCTTTGTATTATACACATGCTTTCAAAAATCAGTAATTTTGCTCTTCGTAATTTATAAATGTAACTTACGATCACTAGTAAGAACTACACTCTTAGAAGGCCGGTATCAAATATACGAGTAGTTTTCGGGATCATTTTATTTTGATCCTTTAAGGATCACTTTTGATCCAAAATGGATCGTTTTGATCCTTTTTTGGATCAATATATACAAAAGGATCAAATTTACCAGGATCCTTTTTGATCCTTTTTTAGGATCATTATATTTTGATCCTTTTTGATTACAATATCAAATTTTTGATCCGTATTTCTGGATTATAATTTGATACGGAAAGGATGAGCTCATATTTGATACCGTGTTTGGGTCTAAGGTGATATTTGTCTCATATTTCATCCTGGCTTCGTATACTCCGTGTACGCTACATAGCAGGTGTTGTCAATAATGATATAAATACGATAATTACACCCCGCATGATAACTGCCTCGCAGTGGCCAAGTGGTTAGAGCGATGGTCTCGTAGTTATGGTCACTGATACGTGCCGGCGGTGTGGGTTCAAGCCCTGCTAGGGTCGCTCCAGTGATATATTTTTAGGCAGATCTTTTTATAAGAAATATTTGATCCTTTTTTTGGATCAAGCATTTTGATCCTTTTCTTGGGATCACTTTGATCCTTATAAGCTCATATTTGATACCAAAAAAGGATCAAAATTGATCCTTTTTGTCGCATATTTGATCCTTGCTTTCTAAGAGTGTACACTGAGGTGGAATATAAATAACTTTGAAAAGATATTTGAAGTTACGATGTTTTAGTTGCATGATCCTTTGCGCATGACACATTTGTGCCGTTTTGGTTGGCTCTCTTGAACACGGTAAACTTGGTGAAGTTCAAAACAGCATGGTATAATAGAGTATTAGACTAGTATTATTGGTTCAGAAAAAAATCTTTTTAGTCGTGGTCAGCTGCAGGTAGATTTGGCAAGTGGTATACAAGTAAATAAAGTTCAGAAATTTGCGTTGCAATGGCACCTAAGTAAGTGTCATTCAAAGACATTTGTAGATTTGCTTTAGGAGACAATGCCTGATGCCAGATGAATAATGACTGGGTGCTAAATCTTATGGCTAGTGTCCGAAACACAGTGAAATGATATCATTTATTTAGAACGCTGGGCTCGTTGGCACGTACACGCTACAGCTACCGGTTGTATCGTCGACACATATTTGAACATGCCATCAATACAATCTTCTTGTCGCATCAGGACTTGCATGTTATAGTAGACTTCTTGGCAAGACGACATTTGAGTGTTCATGTAGTTTGCTTGGCTATCCTTACACCATGTACACTTATCACAGATGGCTACGTTGAGTCGTTGAGGAATCCGTGCAGGGTTATAGTCCTCCTTGTAACTCCATGAGCAGGAACTAAGACGCTCGGCAGTAGAACCAGAGATATCTCCAACGCGACAATTTGTGTTAGCAGGGCTGGCGGTGTAGGCAGGTGATTCATTGACAGTATTAAATGACTGGATACCATATGCGTCTTGAGAATAAGGGTAGAAGTGGTATTTGTTTTGCTCTCTGCGAATGGCGTCCGCTTCATCCGGAGAATTGCAAGTTGCAGATCTGGGAGCTCGATTGCCTGGATCGCTGGATTTAATCAATGGATTAGCAGTTGTACAATGTGATACAATGCCAAGAATACATAATGCAAGAGAAATGGGTGTAGTTGCAGCCATTGTAAGTTCACTTGAAATGTTTAAAGTCAAGTCAGTGAATAATGAGTACCAGCAATTAATTAGATGCTTATAGATTTTGAGAATCTCTAGCAGTTTTTACCTTCCTCCAAAGAATATAGAATTTGAAATAATAACGTTTGTTCAAGTTAGGCACTTATATGTGATTTTTTGTTTGCTTTTGCAAACTTACTTGATTCACCAAATTAGAGCATGAGTATAAAAAGCATAAAAGGGTTCTTTTATTCCGTCCTGTTCGACAGGGATTTCCCAGAAATGTCCGTGTACTTTAATCAGTGTATTTCATTAACACGCCTTGCTTATCTTCAAGATGTTAACTTAAGATTAGGATCACATGCATCACTTTGTTCTTGATCCAGGAGGAAATTATGAGTTATATTCATGCGCAGAAGATCAAATATTAATTAAATCTCATATTAAATGACATCATTCACGTTACAGTCATTGTATAAAATTTAATTTTAGTAAATTATCTTAAAATCATAATACTATTTTTCTTTTTCTTTTTCTTGGTACGTGTACTTGATAAACAAAGTTGCACAATGTTACCAAACCTTGTGGTGGATTTCGTAGTCAATTCCTCGGTTTTTCATGAGGAAATTTTAGGAATGATCTTCTTTCACCTTGTGAGAGCTTAAGATGAAAATGGTTTAATCAGTGGTCGAACTAAAGGCAGTGGTCGACAGGTAAACTAGTGGCGTTAAAGATGAAATCAAGGCGATCTTGATTCCATATTTCATTTATATACTACACTTATGAAAGGTATTACTTGTAAAATGTGTCACTTTTGAGGCAGACATTCTGCAAGTTTAATATATATATTATTCACATTTGAAATCAATTGATGCTAAACTTGAACACATTTACCTTTGAGATTCCGGGAAACTATCTCAATTTATGACGTCAGATAATATCCGTATTGGGCTAACTCGGCAGAATGTGAAATTTCGGTTATTATGTTATTATTAACTTATCATTGTTTTAGTATATACATTAGATTGATGGATATGTTGCATAGATTATAATTGGATATTGTGATATAAAACAAATATGACTTTCATCTTACATGCACAAGTATTATATTGCTTCTATATCTAGGCATTATTAGAAGGAACCAGATTTGATATTATGCTTATCATAATCCGTATCATACTTTCTCAAAAATGCAGAGACAAGAATTGCAAACCCGGTGTGATTGGGTACAATGAAGGACTGATCATGCTGATGGGTGAAAAGAGGTTTAGGACATTAACATTTAATTAACTTAGAATTAATACAACTAGTAAAAGCTATTATAGAAATCGATAAAACGGACCCTGAGTCGATCTAAAGTTAGCTTTAAAGGAAGTTCATTCATAAAATGTACATACGACAATCCGGAAATCGGCTATCTTTAGTATCTATCGACGAAATCTATCATTGATTAAGTTACTATTTGGATACTCTAATCAACGTCATATTTGCCTAAAACTAAGGATAACTTGAATTTAAAGCTTTTAGCACTCCAATTTCAATTTCATAGGGGTGGGCTGGTAACCACCCCCGTTTAGTAACAAACGTTACAAAATATACGTTGGTAAGACAAGGGTTAATCATAATCCGAAAAAAAATATCAAAAGAACTAGCTATATAATTACACTGTAATCAAAAAGGTAACATAATGTATACTCGCAAGTAAAGATCTAGGAAAACTCCCGCTAAAAGTCAAAGCGAAAATAAGAGGTTTTATGTTCTAATTTCAGATTTTCTGTAAAAAAACAAACAATAAAACACCATATAGTGTACAATTTAGACAAAAGGTATCATTTCAAATTCTGGAGAGAAGCTAGGAAACCGTGCATATTACTGGCATTGATTGACTACTCATTTTGTCTACTTTAACCATTTGAATTTCAAAATGGCTGCCATCGCACCTCATCCTACGCCCCTGGTCAGCCTGCTGACTATGCTGACACTGCATCGTCCTACGTCCCTGCTCAGCCTGCTGACTATGCTGACAACAACTGACACTGCATCATTCTACGTCCCTGCTCAGCCTGCTGACCATGCTGACACTGCATCATCCTACGCCCCTGCTCAGCCTGCTGACTATGCTGACACTGATTGTCGCGTTGGAGATATCTCTGGTGAGACTGGTTCGACTGTCGAGAGTCGTAGCTCTTGTTCATGGAATACCGAGGTCGACTTTAACCCTGCAAGGATTCCTCAAAAACTCGACGTAGCCGTCTGTCAGTGTACATCGTGTAAGGATAGTCTAGCAAACTACATGGACTCTGGATCTTGTAATGAAGTCTACTACAACGTGAAGGTCCTGATGCGACAAGAAGACTGTGGCACTGGAATGTTAAAATATGTCATGGAAACACAACGGTTGGTAAGATCAGCACGAAATATAGCATTAAAACAAAGTAGACAAAAATGGCTGCCAAACAATTTTCACCGCTAAACGTGGTTGAGAGAAATTAGGACTTACAAGGCAAGGCTCCCTGGAGAAAAATCGAGTACAATTCTAGTACAAGATTAGAATGTGCACATTTGGAACATCATTCGAGTACACTTGAAGTACATTTCTAGTGCAAATTGTTTATATATTTAAACAAACAATTTGTACTAGAATTGTACTTAAAGTGTACTCGAATGATGTTCCAAATGTGCACATTCCGATCTTGTAATAGAATTTTACTCGATTTGTACTAGAATTGTACTCAATTTCTACCAGGGCTAAGCAGGCTCAACCAATTATCTTTGAGTCAAAAACAAACTGCTAAAATGGCACCAATAAAATGATAAAAAATGATAATATTTCTTGAAACTTGGCATTAATCCAAAAAGCATTTTGGACCTTATTATTGGTGACATTTTTTGGATTTGATGGCTTGTTTTTGACTCAAGCCTTCAACTTGGCCTTATAGAATTTAATTCAAAAATTTGGAGCAGTCTGATTTGGAGTGAAAATGAAAGTTCATATTGTACCAGGAGTTTCGAATCTGCAAAAAATACAATTTTGTTAGAAAACGACTTTTATATGTGTAGTTTGGTCTGTAGTTCAGAATGAAAAATGACGCTTACTAGAGGTTCAGATAGGTCAAGATCCACAAAATCAAATGGTAATCTCTATCCTACATATCTACACGAAGACAAGCATACGATACAGTTGCAGTGAAATTAGCGTATGCGCCATTTTCTACGACAGGAAATGTGTAAGAAACCCTCTTGCATTCTGTGCCAGCTATCCTCCTATAAGTTTGCGGATGAACACAGGAACAGTTGGACTCTTCGCTGCCATCTGGTAAGACTGCGACGCTTATGTTGGATGGGATGCGTGTGGCACTATAGTCGGTTGTGTATGTCCATGGACACAAGGCTTGCTCGTTGACGTTGCCGTTGCTGATTGGTGGTTGGTTGTATCTACAGGTATCTGGAAAATAAAATGAAAGATGGCAAATTTATTACATTTCAACCATGTATTGGGATTAAAAAGTCTGTGTCAAAAAACACACATTAATATATACAGGTTGTAACAGAAAAAAATTACTAGTATACATTTTTATTAGTGATATTGTGAGGAAAATTAAAATATCGAAGTCACAAACTTCCCTTATGTGAAAGACCATTTAACTGGCTACCACAAGCAGCTTAAAGGGCACAGTTAACCCCTCATTTTCTGAAATATTGTATGCCTTGTAACTCAGCAACCGATAAGTAACCCCATATAAAAGTATACGTTTCTAGATGTGGATTTTCATGTAGAAGATGATGGTTAGGTCAGTTTTATTGCTACCCGTTCATACTTTAAGTTCGATGGCAAATATTTGGTGACGTCACGACCAAATGTTTGGTAGGAAAAATTTTGTTTGGAGGCCGAGTATGATTTCGCCTTAACTCCAAATAAAATAACTTCAACACCGAATTGAGAACAAATAAAATTTCGCGCTCGATTGCACATGCATTGAATACGTCGATCATGGGTTTACATCCCAACTAAATAAGCCGTGACATAAGCTCCTGCAATTCATATACATAAAAGCGGGCAATTTGAATTGTTGTTTGGGATGGGTGGTACTGCGCCTATTTGGGTGCATCGTTATGCTTTATCGGTGCATTGTGGGATTAAATTTCGGTAAAGATTGATTTCCGGTTAGGAAACCCAGGATCCACGTATATATGACCTTCCAGCCCGTATGAGCAGTAAATGCCAGAAACTTCATTTTGCGCTAGAAATGAAAATACATGTCAAGGTCATAATTTGCCGAAATTGTTTTTTTGGCAGATTCATAATCTTCATGCTTACAACAAAACACCAACAAAGTTTCATTTCAATAAAATGAAAGGAAATGTGAAATAAATTGGCATATTCTTAAGACAATCAACAGAAAATATAGGGCTTACTAATCTTTGAACGCGTTAATCTCAGTTATACAATTTACTCCCTGACAACCTTTGATGGACCATAACTTGACTTATGGAAATCGTGTGAAATTGATTAAGGTGTCATTTTAATCCTTAAAGCATGGTCTTTGCAAATAATTAAAAAGGTGAAAATGACAAGAGCTGGCATTTACTGCTGGTTTGGGCTGGACGGTCACATATTTACATTGGACCAAATGTTTCTAACCGGTTCATACTTTAAATTCGATGGCAAATATTTGGTGACGTCACGACCAAATGTTTAGTAGCGAAAATTTCGTTTGGAGGCCGACTATGTGTCAGCTTCAATAAGTGAAAAAAAAACCGCGTTCATTTGTAAAATTCAATCAGATTTCATCGAAAAGACTTCACAGAACAGGAATTATTAATCTTTTGAAAGTAAGTAAAAGTTTGATATGCTTACCAATGCCGTAATGCTGATTTTCATTCCTGCTGTGACACGATGCCAGAGCAGTATGCTCTTTAAGAAACATTGCAGCCACGAGAAGACAAATTCGGACATGAATAAGTTTTGCCATTTTACAAAGGATTGGTATAGTAATATCAAACGGGTGCGAAGTTTATGAATGCACGTTTCCCACTTCAAAATACTTGGTGTAAAACGCACGTGGAATTAGATTTTCACAGATCTAAACGCTCTTCAGAGATAATGGGTAGAATGATGATGTCCATCGAGCTTTCTTGCTTTTATGTTGTACGATGTTTGTCAAAAATGATGTAAAATGGTAATTATGGCGGTACTCTTTACAAATTACATTATTGCTAATAAGTGTCGTTTATGGAGAAAATTATATAAATCTAATTCTAAATTTGGACCCAAAATTCATCCCATTGAAAGATCCTCTTACCCCACTTGGTATAAAATGATAAAAAGGTTATTTTAATAATTTTGTGAACAAAAGATGTGTAATGTCACCTTTAGGATTCTGCTTTAAAGGTGAAGAAACAATGCATGGCTTTTTGGCAAAACTATCGTAATCTGGACATTTAGGCATACGGTGGAAAAGTTCATTTTAATGGGGTAAAAATGCATATATTTCTCGCTTGTTTTAATTGTGGCATTTTTCTAAAAATTGATTGTAACAATAGGGTGTGGGAGGCATTTGAAAAACTCGGTTTCGTAACCAATTATTTGCAGGCCTATATAATACAGGATGCTCCTATCTTGCCTATCATAGCGTAAATTATTATACCTAAACCTGCTAACGATAGTTCTATGTGACCGTCCATACCAAAACAGTCGTAAATGCAGCCTCTTGTCATTTTCACTTTTTGAATTTTTGCAAAGACCATGTTATAAAGGTTATAATGACAACCTCAATGAACTTCACTCGATTTCCAGAAGGCACTCGTCAAAGGTTGTCACGGAGTAAAATGTATAACTAAGATAAACACGTTCAAAGATCGGTTAGCCCTATATTTTCAGTTGATCATTTATCCTCAAAATATCTTTCATATTTCCGATCATTTTCTGGAAATGGAACTTTGCCGGTGTTTTGAAGTAAGCACAAGGATTATGAATCTGTCAACAACAAAAAACAATTTCGTCAAATTACATATATCGACTTTGACATGTATTTTCAGCAGTAGGCAAAATGAAGTTTGCTTCATTCACGGCTTGTTTGGGATGGGCGGTCTCATATTGGTGTTTTCGATACCCCGTATATTACCATTTGACCACAAAAACTGAAACTTGAGCTTGGTGCCTTATCATTGAATCTCCTGGATAGTTTTATTATTTGCTTTGATTCACCTGTTTGCACTGCGTTTGTCTTTGCAATATTGGGAGGTTGTCTGATATTTTGCAACATACGGGATATAAAAATCAGGTAATTACAAAGGATCTCTTGTGGCTAACTAGGTTTGAACGAGGTATTTGGACAGCTGTTATGTTTTGCCAAAAAAGGTGGCAGCAGTGGGATTTTTGACGTTTTTGGACCAATTTTTAACAATATCTCAAAAACTAAGAAAAAAATATAAAAAATATTGTTGTTAGATATTGCTTTCTAGATTGAAAAGTTCGAAATTTTACCAAAGAAAAATTTAGTTACCTTTCCCGTAAAAGTTTGGGCTAAAAACATGCTTTTTGGACCTTAGGGCCAACATTACACATTTTGGTCCAAAAATGACCTCACCATCATGTTCAGTGTTCAAATTCGCTTCTAGAAATATATACTTTTATTTGGATGTAATTATCCATTGCTGAGTTACAGAGCAAAAACTATTTCTGAAAACGAAGGGTTGACAGAGCCTTTAAAGTGAAATTCAAACCAAATAAATGGTCTATTTAGTTCATATAATATAAACCAATGTTTTTAATGCTAAAACAGTTGGAGGTTGGTGATCAACTCCATTCTACAATATTATTTTGACTTTTTTGTTGAGAACTATGTTTTCTCTCACAGTACGTTACTGACGATACTGACGGATTGACACGTGACATACCTAGGCGTAACAGAGCATCACCGTCTCCTGTTTGAAACATGACATGCCATAATACTTAGCCACGATCACCAAAGTAAAGTTTACCTTGCCTCAACACTGATTTTATTGCATTTTCAGAAAGTACTTCCAACTAATAACTAATATTCAAAACCATTCTTGTTGAACTTGAACATTTACAGTAAAACAGACAATTATGTGTGCTTTGAATTTTTCATTCTCCGCGATCCGGAGAATTAAAAATTCAGTGATCTAGTGTTTCTAAAAATAAATAACTAAATTCTTAAAATTTAAACTTCTTTGTCACTATTAATATATGTTAGTGAAGAGATCATGATCATTGGGATAAGTATATTCAACCTTTCTAAAGAATATTTGTCACTTTTAAATCAACAGGCGTACATTTGGAATCTCAAACTTTAGAAAAATATAAACACTGCAGACAGAACCTAAGGAATGATTATTTTCATACCATTCCTTTAAAACGACGAAAACTTATATTGACATTTTTATTTTATGCTCATTTCCCGTTTGACTACATCTAAGAAATGCGGGAGAAAAATGTTAGTTTTCAAATATTAAGAGCAGTCTTTCGTGTTTAAGCAAATGTTTGATAATCTACCAACGTGCATAGATCAAGGTGTTATCGTATAGGTATAATAATTTTAATTCTATCATTTATTTTCAGCGCGTACTAATTAACATATTTTATCAAATATTTCAAAGAAAGTACTTTTAAAACATTATTTTCTAACAATTAATCCCAAAATCACATAATAAAATTGCCTTAATGTTTGAAAAACTAATCAGTGCACACCGACTCCATTTAGATATTTCAACATTATATATATTTGTTTTGATAAGATACAGTTACGATATTTCACTCATTCATGTTTAATCAAATATTTGCCATCCATGTTTATCTTAAACATGTTAAATCAAACGGATTTTTTTCAATGCGTGCCAATCAGGCTTATTGAATGATAAATCATTAAATGTGACTCACCATTTCAATAGGTATTTTAACGGATTCACATGTTTCCGCTGTCTTTCATTTCACATTTTTTTATTTCATCTTTCGTTATCATTTCACTGTCCATATACATCTACTGAGGTACAACCAATAACCAATCATCAACGGCCACGTCAACGAGCAAGCCTTGTGTCCATGGACATACACAACCGACTATAGTGCCACACGCATCCCATCCAACATAAGCGTCGCGGTCTTACCAGATGGCAGCGAAGAGTCCAACTGCTCCTGTGTTCATATGCAAACCTATAGGAGGATAACATAACAGAATGCAAGAGAGTTTCTTACACATTTCCTGTCGTAGAAAATGGCCAATACGCTAATTTCACCGTATATCGTGTGTTTGTCTTCGTGTAGATATGTAGGGTAGAGACTGCCGTTTTATTTTCGGGCTTTATCTTCGATAACTATTGCTAAAAGGTCACGCATCACGAACAGGCCTCGCTGAACATAATTTCATCTAAAACTTCCTCGTATTGGTGAATGCAACACAATTCACAGGGCGTAAATTCATTGTGTCACTATACCGTATGTCACTGGCATGGCAAATTAAAATGCGTATTTATCGTTAAGGAACCTGCTTGTGTTAATATTTGCATTGCCTATCATTTGTTAATTATATAGATATAATTAAAGCTATTAAGCAAACACATCTATTATATACATCATTATAATTTCAGTTATGTTTTTCCGGTATCTGGTTTCATAAAAAATCACAGTGTTGAATGAAAGGTGCATTTTGCATTTAGAGAAAAGCAAAATTTCATTCTAAACCATTTGTGACTCTTTGCAGAGGCACTAGAGCATATTCTTAGATATAAAAGGACTTTTAAAGATTTTTAGGTATTTTGATTTGGTAAGGTCAGTGTAAAACTTCTTAAAGACGATCGCGGTGTTTATTCAAGAGGGCAGTGTAACAGAATTTGTTGGTCAGTGGCGGGAAGATTTTGACAAAACGCGCGTGTGGTATCTAAGCGTAACATTTGCGCCTAATACGCAAAACGCAACGCGTGCACTAGCTTTTTACGCATTGTCTTCTCGGTAAGCGCCGAAAATAGCGCGAAATAGTAACGAGTTGCTACGAGTGGTCCCAAGCCAACGGACTTTCAGTGATAAAACTTTTTACGTGTGTTTTCCTATACTACAAAATGCTGATTTTTCACGCGTGAGATGAAATTATATGGAGAAAAATCTAAAAAACAATTTTCATCACCGGAAATGTCGGAATTCGGTTGTATAACATTGAACAGATAAAAAAGTTAATTACACCAAGTAATCTAACGCTTGATTTTTCAAATTATCGTTCATTAAAAGAAAAATGACGTCATCAAATATGACGTCATAGCGCGCTTAGATGTCCTGTGATCCCCATTTTTTATTGCTGAATTTTGAAATTTAGACTCTTATCTATAAACTGACAAAAAATAAACAAAATCTACTCGTAGGAACTTATCACCGCGATCGTCTTTAAAGTGTGTGTTTGAAGTGACTGGACTAATCAACACTATAATTGAGACACGCATCTGTTTCGCCACTGCTTACAAGGTACCGCTAACACACACACATTTTATAAAGTTTCAGCTAAATCTTGTACGATTTGTATTTCATTGATTATAGAGTGACACGTCTTGCTATAGCAAGATAACATTTGAATAAAAGCAATCAAGGTATAAATTAGTTGAAATTTGATATACAGTTCAAGTTTGTCGTAAGTTATCTCATAAAAGACAAAGGTTTTAGTTTACAAATAGTTTACAAATTGTAATTGACAAAAGAAGTATCGAATTAATCTTACCGCACAAAAGAGGCCTGTCAATCAAAGTATGGGATATGCTATTGTCTTCGTCAAAAGCAAAATATGTCTTGCCGTTTTAGTTGTGCTTTCCCTCGTGTAAGTACAAAAGGGTTATTACGGATTGCAACTTCTCAAGTTGGGATTATCTACAATTACAATACCCTGGTCACATAACCTTGCGGCGAGGTTACGATGTGTTTACGGCGTCAAATCAGCAGACGCCGATCGGACACCGACCGGTGTCCGCGAGCCGCGCCGGAAGCATGCTGCAAGAATTTAATTCCGATTTAAAACCTTGCGGCTTGTATACGGCGTCTTCCGTTATGGTCCCATAACCACCGGCGTCCGACCAGTGTCCGACCGGGATTCGCAAGCATTCACCAGTGTCATACCGATGTCATACCGGCGTTGCGGCTTCTTACGGCTTATGTGACCAGGGTGTTACTGACTCCAGTGAATGATAGAATAAGTAATGGGATAACAAAATATTTTACAACAGATTACAAAATGCTTTGCTATGCACGGACAGATCATTTGAACAAGGCATAGTATGTAGTAGACTTGCCTCAAGTCCTTAGTTAGTAAAATCTCTGGGATATATGTCTTATTACACTCTTTATTCTGTAAACAGGCATACATCTTAAATTGCAAATAAAGAGTTGCCCAAACAAAAGAAACTAAAACAAAAATAAATAGTCAAGGTTCTGCAACGTAAAAGCTAATATTCACTTTATAATTATGAATTTCCCAAGCAAAGTATGTAGGAACCTAAGCTTTACATGATAAATGTCACTGGTAATATCCCTTAGACAATATAGGCCTATGCCACAGTAAACCTACCACAATTTTTCATCTTCACAATTGCCCTTAAACACATGGTGCTTGACACTTCAAAACCCACCAGAAAATAGCAAAAATCTAAAAATATCACAGTTTTGAACATGTGCAAGGATATTGTTAAGTCCGCCCTAAGCTGGATGGGAAAACAGGATTTGTGTAATATTAACATATGGTCTGATGAAGCAAAATCTCTGTGTGGGTATCTAGCTGAGCCTGTGGTTATCCTAGTACTATTAGAATATTCGATATTTTTGGGAATTATTTGTCTATCACATACACCCTTGATTATCAGCAGGAATAGTTGAAAATCAATTAATATGGACATATATTAATTAAGGCCTATATTGTTTACACTTGAACTTTAATCATGAAGGAGGGAGGGTGCCCAATCCAGCCTTGAACAAGGCTAAGTACGTAGGAGTAGAAGGTACCTTAATCTGTATGGTGAATTACATTATTAGAAAGTACAACCATGGACACATTTGAACTTCAATGCAAGGTTTTTTTTATTTCAATAAACATCTAATACTTGAAATTGAATACAAATACTCAATATTAAATCTGATTATAAATTAACAAACTTTACAACAGGAAAAGCATCATAATTTAGGCAGTTCTGATGAACGCAACATGCAAGAAATAGGGGTCAAAACATAGTCGCCCTTCAAACAAAATTTTCGCTACCAAAAATTTTGGTAGTGACGTCACCAAATATTTACTATTGAGTTTAAAGTATAAACCGGTAACAAACATTTGAGGCAATGTATATGGTAATTCAACACATGTGCAAACTAGCGCGAACTTTTATTTGGTCTCAACTCGGTGTTAACGTTATTTTATTTGAAGTCAATCGTCATTTTGATGTCACGACCAAATGTTTGGTAGCAAAAGTTTTGTTTGAAGGCCGACTATGTTTTGACCCTTAGACCTTGTTATTATTACATATAACTGGAACGTTATACCATTCGTATTGGCCCACATAGTGGGTACATTTATATAAACTTGCAGAATATCAATCTATAGTCTAAGTTAAATTCATCCAATTCAGTCAGTGGCGTAACCAGTGGGAGAGGTAGAAAAAAATGTCTGCTCCTCCCGCTCGCCTCAAATAAAATCAAGACAAGTATTAGGTTCAATGTAGTATACTACTGTGCAAAATTCAACCCTTTTATGCGTTTACCTTTTCCAGATTAAGTTCCCAAATTCGCGCCAAAAAAAGGGGAAAACTCTGAAAATTTGCACCAAATTTAGCAAATTTTCAATCAAATTTAAATTTCATTAATAGCGAAAATTGGGAAATTTGCTACATAAAAAAATGGGTGTACCTTTTTGTACCTGAGCAAGAACTTGTTTGCCCCTCCCCCTAAAAATTGTTTCGTCCCTGCTCAACCCTTCAAATGAAAATGTCTGTTTACGCCACTGATCCAATGCAATTTTGATTATTGAACCGAACAATCTACATGATCGAAAGACAACCTGCAATAGTTTATGGTAATATTTGTTGATAATACATGGTTGCGAAAATGCAACTTACATGGTTTTATATAGTCTTAGAAGTCTTCTTATTTTTCAATTTTATGGCAGCTTTAAACACTAGAGCCATCATGTTTTAAATTAAAGCATCTCATCTCAAAAAACTTTCACATGCTATTGATTTTCAACAAAAATATAAGTCTATAAGTCAAGTATTTTATACTAAATTATTAGAGTATAGCAGAGATTTAGATTTATGAGAATTAAAACATACTGTACTTTCAAAATAAAAATTGAGATTGTTAAACAAATTAACGAACACCAAAACACATTTTCCTCGCACTTCAAGATGATTGAAAAAGATGAAATGGAAGCAATAGCAAGAGAAAGTACATCATTACGAGATGGCCACACCCGAACACAATTATAGGACTCGAATTATGCCTCGATGTTAAGAATATGCTTTCTAGATTAATACATTATTAATAAAATTAACGAACACCAAAACACCTTTTCCTCGCACTTCAAGATGATTGAAAAAGATGAAATGGAAGCAATGGCAAGAGAAAGTACATAACGAGATGTATATAATAAAATATTTGGAAAAGAAAATAGCTCCTGAAATGTGGGTATCAAATTTTCCGTAGGAAACAGGTACGAAAGTCTCCTTTTCGTCCAGATTTTAAGTGATTTTTTTTTATCATTTAGCCGTTTAGCAAGAGAAGTCAACCAAATCTGATAACATCTACTTTGATGTTAAGACATGCACTAAAATTTAAAATCTTTGTATTATACCGTGCTTTCAAAAATCAGTAAACTTTGGCAATGTAACTTTATAAATGTAACTTACGATCACTATAGTAAGAACTACGCTGAGGTGGAATATAAATAATTTTGAAAAAGATCTATGAAGTTACGATGAATCAGTTGCATGATCTTTTGCGCAACATTGGTATATTTGTGCCGTTTTAGTTGGCTCTCTTGAACACGGTAAACTTGGTGAAGTTCAGAACTGCGTGGTATAATAGAGTATTATTGGTTCAGAAAAAATCTGTTTAATCGTGGTCAGCTGCAGGTAGATTCGGCAAGTGGTATATAAATAAATAAAGTTCAGAAATTTGCGTTGTGATGGCACCTAAGCAAGTGTCATTCAAAGACATTTGTAGATTTACTTTAGGAGACAATGCCTGATGCCAGATAAATAATGACTGGGGTGCTAAATTTTATGGCTAGTGTCCGAAACACAGTGAAATGATATCATTTATTTAGAACGCTGGGCTCGTTGGCACGTACACGCTACAGCTACCGGTTGTATCGTCGACACATATTTGAACATATCATCAATACAATCTTCTTGTCGCATCAAGACTTGCATGTTATAGTAGACTTCTTGGCAAGACGACATTTGAGTGTTCATGTAGTTTGCATGGCTATCCTTACACCATGTACACTTATCACAGACGGCTACGTTGAGTCGTTGAGGAATCCGTGCAGGGTTATAGTCCTCCTTGTAACTCCATGAGCAGGAACTAAGACGCTCGGCAGTCGAACCAGAGATATCTCCAACGCGACAATTTGTGTTAGCAGGGCTGGCGGTGTAGGCAGGTGATTCATTGACAGTACTAAATGACTGGATACCATATGCGTCTTGAGAATAAGGGTAGAAGTGGTATTTGTTTTGCTCTCTGCGAATGGCGTCCGCTTCATCCGGAGGATTGCAAGTTGCAGATCTGAGAGCTCGGTTGCCTGGACCGCTGGATTTAATCAATGGGTTAGCAGTTGTACAATGTGATACAATGCCAAGAATGCATAATGCAAGAGAAATGGATGTAGTTCCCGCCATTGTAAGTTCAAATGTTTAAAGTCAACTCTATGAATAATGAGTACAGCAATTAATTAGATGCTTATAGTTTTTGAGAACTCTAGCAGTTTTTACCTTCCTCCACAGAATTTAGAATTTGAAATGATAACTTTTGTTCAAGTATGGCACTTATATTTGATTTTATTGTTTGCTTTTGAAAATTATTTGATTCACCAAATTAGAGCATGAGTATAAAAAGCATAAAAAGGTGTGTTTTTATTTCGTCCTGTTCGACAGGGATTTCCCAAAAATGTTCGTGTACTTTAATCAGTGTAACTGATTAACATGCTTTATCTTCAAGATATTAGCTTACGATTACAGCAGATCACATGTATCACTTTGTTCTTGATCCAGGAGGAAATTGTGAGTTATATATACATGCGCAGAAGATCAAATATTCATTGAAATTTCATATTAAATGATATCATCCACGTTATAGCCATTGTATAAATTTTTAATTTAGGTAAATTATCTCAAAATCACATTGTTTTCTTTCTTGTTATACGTGTACTTGATAAGAAAGTTACACAATGTAACCAAACCGTGTGATGGATTTCGTCAGTAGTACTGGAGGTAGTCAATTGCTCGGTTTTTCATGAGGACGTTTTAGGAATGATCTTCTTTCACCTTGTTAGAGCTTAAGATGAAAATTAATGGTTTAATCAGTGGTCGAATTAAAGTCAGTGGTCGAACAGGTAAACTAGTGGCCTTAAAGATGAAATTAAGACGATCTCGATTCCATATTTTATTTATATACTACACTTTTGAAAGGTATTACTTAGTAAATCAGATTGAAAAAATGTGTCACTTTTGAGACAGTCATTCTGCAAGTTTAATATATATTCATAATTGAAACCGATTGATGCTAAACTTGAACACAGTTACCTTTTTCCGGGAAACTATCTCAATTTATGACGTCAGATATGTCCGTATTGAGCTAACTCGGCTGCATGTGAAATTTCGGTTATTATGGTATTATTAACTTATCATTGTTTTAGTATATAGATTGATGGATATGTTGCATAGAGTATAATCGGATATTGTGATATAAAACAAATATGACTTTCATCTTACATGCACAAGTATATTGATTCCATATCTAGACATTATTAGAATGAACCAGATTTGATTATGCTTATCATAATCCGTATCATACTTTCTCAGAAATGCAGAGACAAGAATTGCAAACCCGGTGTGATTGGGTACAATGAAGGACTGATGGGTGCAAAGTGGTTTAATTCAACTTAGAAAGAATTAGTAAAACTTAGCTATGGTAGAAATCGATAAAACGGACACTGAGTCGATCTCAAGTTAGCTTAGGAAGTTCATTCATAAAATGTACATACGACAATCCGGAAATCGGCTATCTTTAGTATCTATCGATGAAATCTATCATTGATTTAGTTACTATTTGGAAACTTTGCTATTATATGCACCCTAATCAACGGGATATTGGCCTAAAACTAAGATTAACTTATTTGATTTGGTTGATGTATTTACTATCAAAAATGTAACTTTCAGTGTATGCGCTGGTGGAAAAATTTGCAACCTGTTTTTGGAAAATTAGATGTACACGTGACTTAATCATAATCCGAAAAAATAGCAAAAGAACTAGCCATGAATTACCCTGTAATCAAAACGGTAACATAATGTTTACTCGGTAAGTTAAGATCTAGCTAGGAAAACTCCCCGGCTAAAAGTCAAAGCGGAAAATAAGAGGTTTATGTTCTAATTTCAGATTTTCTGTCAAAAAGCAAACAATAATTAAAACACCATATAAGTGCACAATTTAAACTGTAGGTATCATTTCAAATTCTGGAATGAAGCTAGGAAACTGCACGTTACTGGCATTGATATATTTGACTTTTCGTCTACTTTAACCATTTGAATTTCAAAATGGCTGTAACAGCACCTCTTTCTTTATCACTATGCATCATTGTTGGAATCTTATCACATAGTTCAGCCGCTAACCCGTTAATTCCATTCAGCGGTCAAGAAAGTCGAGCTTCAAGATCGACCACCTGCGATCTTCACGATGCAGATGCCAACCGCCGAGAGCAGAACTTTTACGTTTATCCATCAACTGGCATTGCAGACACCTACGCCCCTGCTGACACTGATTGTCGCGTTGGAAACATCTCTGGTTCAACTGTCGAGAGTCTTAGCTCTTGTTCATGGAGTACCGAGGTCGACTTCAACCCAACCAGGATCCCACGACAACTGCTTGTAGCCGTCTGTCATAAGTGTAAATCGTGTAAGGATAACAAAGCAAACTACACGGGCTATGGGTCTTGTCAGGAAGTCACCTACAACATGAGGGTCCTGATGCAACAAGAAGACTGTGGTAATGGAATGTTCAAATATGTCATGGAAATACAACCGGTAGCAGTAGCGTGTACTTGTCAGCGACCCACATATAATTAAGTCGTCTTGTCTCACCTGCTTTCCGACTGTAGCTATAGAGTCATATTAATCATTATTCTTCTGACATTATTCTGTTGTCGTCTTTTTGTCACGCATTGCATCTCTTGAAGCAAATCCACCGATGCCATTAATAAGAAACATTACAACGCAACTTTCTTAATTTCGACCATATGATTAACATCAAGGAACTGTGCACAACCAGTTAAATCTACTTTCAGGTACTAGACAGGTAGCTGACCGCGACAAAAGAAGATTTTTCTGAGCAATTTAGTAACTCTATGCTACTGCTGGATCTCCAAATTTCACAATGTATTTTCTTTTTTAATGTCTTATGTTTTGTGTAGTACTCAGAAACTATACATGTCCATAATTATGTTTATACTCAGATGTATGTATTTATTCCTATTTATATACTTATATATTTATT
>JXSR01S030746.1:19227-31046 GCA_000969725.1 Ophiothrix spiculata | reverse complement strand
GACGAAAACTTGCATTGACATTTTTATTTTATGCTCATTTCCCGTTTGACTACATCTAAGAAATGCGGGGAAAAATGTTAGTTTTCAAATATTTAGAGCAGTCTTTCGTGTTTAACAAATGTTTGGTAATCTACCAACGTGCATAGATCAAAGTTCTACCGTATAGGTATAATAATTTTAATTCTATCATTTATTTTCAACACGTACTCATTTACATATTTCATCAAACATTTCAAATAAAGTACTTTTAAAACATTATTTTCAAAAAATAATCCCAAAATCAAATAATAAAATTGCCTTAATGTTTGAAAAACTAATCAGTGCATACCGACTCCATTTAGATACTAGTATCTCAACATTATGTATATTAGTTTTGATAAGATATAGTTACGATATTTCAAACATTCATGTTTAATCAAACATTTGCCATCCATGTTTATCTTAAACATGTTTAATCAAACGTTTCTTCAATATGTGCCCATCAAGGCTTATTGAATGATTAATCATTAAATGTGACCCACCATTTCAAAAGGTGTCTTAGGGGTCCCAGAATATTAAAAAGACACCTTGCATTTGGATATTGGATGTTTGCAAAGTTATATCCAAAATGGTAAAAGCATCGGGCTGATTCAAAAAACTATAGTTCTGCGAAAATCGAGCTTAAAGTTTTTATATTGAGTAAAACTTGAATGGAGAGAGGATTTATCATTGTTTTAACTTATATTTCTTATGTTTTGGATTATGGACTATAACGGATTCACATATTTCCGCTATCTTTCATTTCATATCTTTTATTTCATCTTTCGCTACCATTTCACTTTCCATATACATGTAGGTACAACCATCACCAATCAGCGACGGCCACGTCAACGAGCAAGCCTTGTTAGCTCCTGTATCCATGGACATACACCACCAACTATAGTGCCACACGCATCCCATCCAACATATGCGTCGCAGTCTTACCAGTGGCGTGCCCAGGATTTTTTGAGTGGGGGGGCACAACCATCAGTTTCCCCCGAATGACCAATAGCGGCAGAAGTGTAAAATGTGATATTTTTAAAAAATTTTCATAATGCGCGCGTAGCGCGCGAAAATTTTTTCAATTAACGCAAAACACGGCAAATTTTGACTGAATATTGACAGAATAACAGAAATTTAGCGCGAAGCGCGCAAAATTTTTGCTTTTTCATACTTCTCTTTCCCTTTGATTTTTTTCTCTCCTCCCCTTTCTTTTCTATCTTTTTTGTGTCAAGATGCCCGACTGACTCATCAAACTGGGGGGGCACGTGCCCCCCCGGCCCCCCCTTTGGGCACGCCACTGAGTCTTACCAGATGGCAGCGAAGAGTCCAACTGCTCCTGTGTTCATCCGCAGACCTATAGGAGGATAGCTGGCACAGAATGCAAGAGGGGTATGCTAATTTACACTAATTTCACCGTATATCGTGTGTTTGTCTTCGTGTAGGTATGTAAGGTAAAGACTGCCGTTTTATTTTCGGGCTTTATCTTCGATAGCCATTGCTAAAAGGTGTAAAACCCGAATCACGAATAGGCCTCGCTGAACATAATTCCATCTAAAACTCCCTCGTATTGGTGAATGCAAGACGATTCACCGGGCGTAAATTACCGTATGTCACTGGCATGGCAAATTGAAATGCTCATTTATCGTTAAGGAACCTGCTTTTGTTAATATTTTCATTGGATATCATTTGTTAATTATAGATATAATTAAAACTATTAAGCAAACACATCTATTATATACATCATTATATGCCAATTTCAGTTAGTATTTCCGGTACCTGGTTACACAAAAAATTACAGTGTTTAGTGAAAGGTGCATTTTGCATTTAGGGAAAAGCAAGCATTCTAGACTATTAGTGACTCTTTACAGAAGCACTAAAGAATATCAAGATTTGTAGGTATTTTGATTTGGTAAGGTCAGGGTGTGAACATTCTTTAAGTGTGTGTTGGAAGTTACTGGACTATCAAATCAACACTGTTAATTGAGACACACATATATATAATATATTTGAACTTCATACAAGCAGCGGCGTAACATTTTTCAGGTAGGGCATGGCCACTTTTTCCCGATTTTCATTTTTTTTACCGGTTGGATATTCAAATTTTGTAGACCCAACATTAATTTTAGATATACAAATTGTAAGAAAAAATCTTCACCTGTTTACAGTGGAATCATAGCTGTAAAATATATACAATGTCAAATTGTATAGATTTTACAGCTATGATTCAATTTTCTTCCATACCCTTCTATTTCTTCCTCAATTGCTCTTCCTTTTCCGTTGACGAGCTTCAAGTGGCGCAGTTTACCCCTGCCTCCCATATGTTACGCCACTGCTTACAAGGTTCTGTCACTGCGAGGTACAGTGGGTAGAGAGATTTTGCCACTATTAAAGACACACACATTTTATATATATTTCAGCTACATATTGTACCATTTAAATTTCATTGACTATAGAGGGACACGTCTTACTATAGCAAGATAACATTTGAATAAAAGCAATCAAGGTATAAATTGGTTAAAATTTGGTATACAGTTCAAGTTTGTCGTAAATTATTTTATTAACAGACAAAGGATTTAGTTTACAAAAAGTTAACAAATTGTAATTGACAAAAGAAGCATCGAATAAATCATTGCAAAAAAGAGGGCTGTCAATCAAAGTATGGGATAGGCTTTTGTCTTCGTCAAAAGCAAATATGTCTGGCCGTTTTAGTTCTGAGGCTCGTGTAAGCACAAAAGGGTTATTACGGATTGCAATTTCTCAAGTGGAGATTATCTATACTTATGATACCCTGGTCACATAACCTTGCGGCGAGGTTACGATGTTTTTACGGCGTCAATTCAGCAGACGCCGATCGGACACCGGCCGGTGTCCGACCGGTGTCCGTGAGCCGCGACGGAGGCATGTCGCAAGAATTTAATTCCAAGTTAAAACCTCGCGGCTTATATACGATGTCTTCAATTATGGTCCCATAACCACCGGGCGTCAGACCGGTGTCCGACCGGGCATCGCAATCATTCACCGGTGTCATACCGATATTATACCGGCGTTGTGGCGTTGCTTCTTGTGGCTTATGTGACCAGGGTGTTACTGACTCCAGTGAATAGAATAAGTAATGGGTTAACAAAATATTTTACAACAGATTACAAAATGCTTTGCTATGCACGGACAGTTAATTTGAACAAGGTATAGTGTGTAGGGGTAGAAGGTACCTTAATCTGTATGGTGAATTACATTGTTAGAAAGTACAACCATGGACACATTTGACTTCAATGGCAAGTGTTTTTTTAAATTTCAATAAACATCTAATACTTAATATTGAATATAAATGCCCAATATTAAATCTGATTATAAATTAACAAACTTTACAACAAGAAAAGCATCATAATTTCAGCTCTGATTAATGCAACATGCAAGAAATAGGGTCAAAACATAGTGGGCCTTCAAACAAAATTTTCGGTACCAAAAATTTGGTCGTGACGTCATCAAATATTTGCTATAGAGTTTAAAGTATAAACCGGTAACAAACATTTGAGGCAATGTATATGGCAATTTCACACATGTGCAATTTAGCGCGAACTTTTATTTGGTCTCAACTCAGTGTTGAAGTTGTTTTATTTGAAGTCAATCGTCATTTTGATGTCACGACCAAATGTTTGGTAGCAAAAGTTTTGTTTGAAGGCCGACTATGTTTTGACCCTTAGACCTTGTTATTATTACATATAAGTGGAACGTTATACCATTCGTATTGGCCCACATAGTGGGTACATTTATATAAACTTGCAGAATATCAATCTATAGTCTAAGTTAAATGCATCCAATTCAGTCAGTGGCGTAACCAGTGGGAAAGGTAGAAAAAAATGTCTGCTCCTCCCGCTCGCCTCAAATAAAATCAAGACAAGTATTAGGTTCAATGTAGTATACTACTATGCAAAATTCAACCCTTTTATGCGTTTACCTTTTGCATATTAAGTTCCCAAATTCGCGCCAAAAAAGGGGGAAAACTCTGAAAATTTGCACCAAATTGAGCAACTTTTTAATCAAATTTAAATTTCATTAATAGCGAAAATTGGCTAATTTGCCAAATAAAAAATTGGGTGTACCTTTTTTTACCTGAGCAAGAACTTTCTGCCCCTCCCCCTAAAAATGTTTCGTCCCTGCTCGCCCCCTCAAATGAAAATGTCTGTTAGTACGCCACTGATCCAATGCAATTTTGATTATTGAACCGAACTATCTACATGATCGAAAGACAACCTGCAAGAGTTTATGGTAATATTTTTTTTTATAATACATGGTTGCGAAAATGCAACTTACATGGTTTTATATAGTCTTAGTGGGCACGTGTGGTCTAGCAGAAATCTGCAGGAATCATAAACGTGAGGTTGTGAGTTCTGGTGCCAACGTGTTGTGAACCTGGGCAAATCACTTTATCACACTTGCCTCGTCGACCCAAGCGTTATATGGGGAGTTACTAGGAATACTGACTTGAATAGGCAGCTGATTGTATTCTAGTGGTAACGGAATAAATGTAAAGCGATTTGATCAATTATGGAAAAGCACTCTATAAGCAGCGACATTTATTTTATTTATTTTTAGAAGTCTTAATTTTCAATTTTCACATTAGAGTATGTAAGCTTTAAACACTAGGGCCATCAGTTTTTAAATTAAAGCATCTCATCTCAAAAAACTTTCACATGCTCATGATTTTCAACAAAAATATAAGTCTGTAAGTCAAGTATTTCATACTAAATTATTACAGTATGGCAGAGATTTAGATTTATGAGAATTAAAACATAATTATACTTTCAAAATAAAAATTGAGGATGTTAATCAAATTAAAAGAGCATGGTCCGATTGCCTCAACTTTTTTTTCAAACTTTTTGAGATTTTGGTACCAAACTGTTGCTCATATTTTTTCTCATAACCCATGTGAAATCTCACTGAATTACATTTCGTTTTGGAGATATACACGAAACGTGTCTAATTATAGTAACAATATTTAATTTTACACAGTGACGTATAGGCGGCTCTGAAATACAAAATTGTCCATAAAATCAAAACGACTAGACCTGATTGAGCTGAAATTTGAAACTTTTTGAGTGGTCATCTTTCATATGATATTAAAAACTTATTTTTAAAAAACCCGGACCAAGCTCCTTTAACGGACACCAAAACACATTTTTCTCACACTTCAAGATGATTGAAAAAGATGAAATGGAAGCAATAGGAAAAGTAATTTAGAACGAGATGGCCACACCCGAACACATTTTTAGAACTCGAATTATGCCTCTACGCAAAGAATATGCTTTCTATATTAATAGATTAGTTAATAAATACAAATAAAAAATAAATATACATCTGAGTATAAATGTAAGTAAATATGAATATATACAAATAAAAGTCATGTATATAATAAAATATTTGGAACAGAAAATAGCTCCTGAAATGTGGGTAACAAATTTTCCGTAGGAAACAGGTACGAAAGTCTCCTTTTCGTCCAGGTTTTAAGTGATTTTTTATTACTTAGCAGTTTAGAAAGAGAGGTCAACCAAATCTGATAACATCAATTTTGATTTTAAGACATGCACTAAAATTTAAAATCTTTGTATTATACCGTGCTTTCAAAAATCAGTAAACTTTGGCAATGTAATTTATAAATGTAACTTACGATCACTAGTAAGAACAACACTGAGGTGGTATATAATAAATAATTTTGAAAAAGATCTCTGAAGTTACGATGTATCAATTGCCGTTTTAGTTAGCTCTCTTGAACACGGTAAACTTGTTGAAGTTCAGAACTGCATGGTACAAAAGAGTATTATTGGTTCAGAAAAAATCTTTTTCAGTCGTGGTCAGCTGCTAGTAGATTCGGCAAGTGGTATACAAATAAATAAAGTTCAGAAATTTGCGTTGTAATGGCACCTAAGTTAAGTAAGTGTCATTCAAAGACATTTGTAGATTTGCTTTAGGAGACAATGCCTGATGCCAGATGAATAATGATTGGAGAGCTAAATTTTATAGATAGTGTCCGAAACACAGTGAAATGATATCATTTATTTCGAACGCTGGGCTCGTTGGCACGTACACGCTACAGCTACCGGTTGTATTGTCGACACATATTTAAACATACCATCAATACAATCTTCTTGTCGCATCAGGACTTGCATGTTATAGTAGACTTCTTGGCAAGACGACATTTGAGTGTTCATGTAGTTTGCTTGGCTATCCTTACACCATGTACACTTATCACAGACGGCTACTTTGAGTCGTTGAGGAATCCGTGCAGGGTTATAGTCATCCTTGTAACTCCATGAGCAGGAACTAAGACGCTCGGCAGTGGAACCAGAGATATCTCCAACGCGACAATTTGTGTTAGCAGGGCTGGTGGTGTAAGCAGGTGATTCATTGACAGTATTAAATGACTGGATACCATATGCGTCTTGAGAATAAGGGTAGAAGTGGTATTTGTTTTGCTCTCTGCGAATGGCGTCCGCTTCATCCGGAGAATTGCAAGTTGCAGATCTGGGAGCTCGATTGCCTGGATCGCTGGATTTAATCAATGGATTAGCAGTTGTACAATGTGATAAAATGCCAAGAATACATAATGCAAGAGAAATGGGTGTAGTTGCCGCCATTGTAAGTTCACTTGAAATGTTTAAAGTCAAGTCAGTGAATAATGAGTACCAGCAATTAATAAGATGCTTATAGTTTTTGAGAATCTCTAGCAGTTTTTACCTTCCTCCAAAGAATATAGAATTTGAAATTATAACGTTTGTTTAAGTTAGGCACTTATATGTGATTTTTTGTTTGCTTTTGCAAACTTACTTGATTCACCAAATTAGAGCATGAGTATAAAAAGCATAAAAAGGTTCTTTTATCGTGTTTATTCCGTCCTGTTCGACAGGGATTTCCCAAAAATGTCCGTGTACTTTAATCAGCGTATTTCATTAACACGCCTTGCTTATCTTCAAGATGTTAACTTAAGATTAGGATCACATGCATCACTTTGTTCTGATCCAGAAGGAAATTATGAGTTATATTCATGCGCAGAAGATCAAATATTAATTAAATTTCATATTAAATGACATAAAATTTAATTTTAGTAAATTATCTTAAAATCATAATACTATTTTTCTTTTTCTTTTTCTTGGTACGTGTACTTGATAAACAAAGTTGCACAATGTTACCAAACCTTGTGGCGGATTTCGTCGGCAGTAAACTGGAGGTAGTCAATTGCTCGGTTTTTAATGAGGAAATTTTAGGAATGATCTTCTTTCACCTTGTGAGAGCTTAAGATGAAAATGGTTTAATCAGTGGTCGAACTAAAGGCAGTGGTCGACAGGTAAACTAGTGGCGTTAAAGATGAAATCAAGACGATCTTGATTCCATATTTCATTTATATACTACACTTATGAAAGGTATTACTTGTAAAATGTGTCACTTTTGAGGCAGACATTCTGCAAGTTTAATATATATATTATTCACATTTGAAATCAATTGATGCTAAACTTGAACACATTTACCTTTGAGATTCCGGGAAACTATCTCAATTTATGACGTCAGATAATATCCGTATTGGGCTAACTCGGCAGAATGTGAAATTTCGGTTATTATGTTATTATTAACTTATCATTGTTTTAGTATATACATTAGATTGATGGATATGTTGCATAGATTATAATTGGATATTGTGATATAAAACAAATATGACTTTCATCTTACATGCACAAGTATATTGATTCTCTATCTAGACATTATTAGAATGAACCAGATTTGATTATGCTTATCATAATCCGTATCATACTTTCTCAGAAATGCAGAGACAAGAATTGCAAACCAGGTGTGATTGGGTACAATGAAGGACTAATGGGTGCAAAGGGGTTTAGGTCATTCACATTTACTTAACTTAGAAAGAATTAGTAAAACTTAGCTATGATAGAAATCGATAAAACGGACCCTAGTCGATCTAAAGTTAGTTTTAGGTCAATATGACAATATGACACTGATTAGTGTGCATAGCAAAGTTTCAAAATAGTAACTAAATCAATGATAGATTTCATCGATAGATACTGTAGGTAGTCGGTTTCCGGATTGTCGTTTGTACATTTTATGAATGAACTTCCTAAGCTAAGATCAACTTGAATTTAAAGCTTATCAATTTGGTTGATGTATTTACTATCAAAAATGTAACTTTCAGTGTATGCGCTGATGGAAAAATTTGCAACCTGTTTTTTGGAAAATTAGATGTACACGTGACTTAATGATTATTCGAAAACAAAGAGCAAAAGAACTAGCTATGAATTACACTGTAATCAAAACGGTAACATAATGTATACTCGGCAAGTTAAGATCTAGGAAAACTCCCGCTAAAAGTCAAAGCGGAAAATAAGAGGTTTTATGTTCTAATTTCAGATTTTCTGTCAAAAAACAAACAATAAAACACCATATAAGTGCACAATTTAGACAGTAGGTATAATTTCAAATTCTGGGGAGTAGCTAGGAAACTGCATAAAACACCAAATTCACATACGGTTTCGGCATGCAGTCCATACTGCTGCCTTCCTCAGTTGATATTGGTGGTATTTGATCGAGGTTGATGGCGTTTTGTGACGTCATCGGCAGATGACGTCATCAACAGTCAAACGTTATCAAATACCACCACAATCCACTGAGGAAGGCAGCAGTATAGACTGCCGAAACCGTATGGGAAAACAAGTGAGTTTTCATTTGGAATTATTTTATGAAAATTCTAATATGTTCTATTGACATTCCTGATGAATCTATTCAAAGCTTTAAATGTATATTACAAAATGATAAAGAGTGTTAAAAGTAGTCGGTTGGCGATAGAAATTGATGAATTTTGCATTAAAATGCAGCAATAGTCATTCAAAGTAAGTGTGAAGTGACCTTTGATACTTAAAACATTACCTGGTGTAAATGCTTACAAGAAGGAAGTTCATTCATAAATTTTCACAACAATCCGGAAACCGGCTACCTAAAGTATACTTCCGACGAAATTTATCTATGATTTTGTTATTTATTGGGCAACATTGTTGTTATTTGGTCTAAAATTAAGACTAACTTTAATATAAAGCTATATAATAATTATTCGATGGTGTATAGTACTTTTTCGACAGCGGTTTTGTAATAACTCTGCCCTACAACGTAAAAACAAAGTATTATGTGCATAACTTAGTAAAGCATAGCAGATACTTCCTATAAACATGCAATTCCACCCTCAATCCACTCCCATGCTAAAAAGTTACTTTAAGTTATGCGACAGCATTGATGGTCTGCTCATTTGCGTAGGATTTCTCCCAGGGAAAAGGAAGGCAATACTAATATATCTGCAATGCACATACTGCTTTTTTACTTTGCTGGGTAGAACTTGCAACCTGTTCCTGGAAAATTAGATACACACGTAATCTATAGTAGTAAGGTAGGGGATTTGGAAATTTTTGAATAAATTTGCATATATGAATATTAATGAGGTGGGTGTGACCTAATTTGTATAATCATGAATATTAATGAGGTGGACGTGGCCTAATTTCCATATTTGAGGAGAAATATCGTATTTTGGATATAATGTAGAGTATTTTAGGTGGTTTTTTTTTTGTAAATTTGTTTATTTTGGGTTGTATATTCGAATGTTTTGGATGGAATGTCGAGTTTATGGGAGTTTTTGATGTATGAATCTTAGTTTTGGGGCAATTTGAGCCTATTTTAAGGGTTTTTACAACATTTTTGGGTAATTTATCTCGTTTTGGGACACTTTGGGAGAATTCGAATAAAAATGATTATGTGTTGCTAGATTCTGTATTTTTTTTTTTTTGGGGGGGGTCAATTTGCAGAGGTTTGGTTCAAAATGTGAAAAGGTTACGAGCAGGCAACTTACGAGGTCGAGGACGAGGTCAATTCTTAAGAGGGAGGAGGAGGAGGAGGGGTAAGAAAAGAGTCGATTTGAGTCGATTTGAGTCAATTTGAGTCGAAAAGGAGTAAAAAAGAGTTAATAAAGAGTAAAAAGGAGTAAATAAAGAGTAAAAAGGAGTAAGAAAGAGCAGAAAAGGAGTAAGAAAGGAGCAAGAAGGAGTAAATAAAGAGTAAAAATGAGCATAAAAGGAGCAAAAAGAGCAGAAAAAGAGTAAAAAGGAGTAAATAAAGAGTAAAAAGAGCAGAAAAGGAGTAAAAAGGAGCAAAAAGAGCAGAAAAAGAGTAAGAAAGGAGCAAATAAAGAGTAAAAAGGAGCAAAGTGTGCTATTTATGGAGAACAAATATAAGACAAATATAAATAAAGTGTCACTTTGAAAGTTAAGAAATGTGTAGGCCTTTACTTACTAAGCGCGTGGATAATAGAGGAAGTAATTAGCACCAATTACAGATCAGCCAGGAACCGGTTCACACTATATTAGTTAATCCAGGAAGCCACAGCTTGTCTCTTACACAACTAGGAAGTCATTAGCACCAATTACAGATCAGTCAGGAACCGGTTCACACTATATTAATTAATCCAGGAAGCCACAGCTTGTCTCTCACACAGCTAGGAAGTCATTAGCACCAATTTATGGCCCGCTAATTGGGTGTTAACTAGAAGCAAGTTAATAGTTAAGGCAAATAAGCAAACACGGACGACAAATTACTTTTTAAAGGGGAATACTTTTATTGATTCTCACAAGAACCGGACCGTATCTAAAATACCCTAGAAAAGGGAGTACGGACGGTGCGACGAGACCAACACTCGAAATGGGCAGCCAGGAACCGGTTTAAACTGAATATAACCGAAAACATGCGTTGAAATGCGACGATGCGGCGCTGAAATGCGTCAAAATGTGTTGCCGCGGCGTCGAAATGTGTCAAAATGCGTCAATGAGACGCATGCGTCTAAGTTTTTTTTATAAAATCCGCAAAATCAAACAAGAAATCCGCAGGATCTGCACAAAATCCGCAAGAATCCGCAGGATCCGCACAAAATCCACAAGAATCCGCAGGATCCGCACAAAATTCGCAAGAATCCACAGGATCCGCACAAAATCCGCAAGAATCCACAAAAATCCGCAGGATCCGCAAGAGATCTGCACAAAATCCGCAGGATCCGCACAAAATCCGCAAGAATCCGCACAAAATCCGCATGATCCGCACAAAATCCGCAAGAAATCCGCAGGATCCGCACAAAATCCGCAGGATCCGCACAAAATCCGCAAGATCCGCAAGAAATCCGCAGGATCCGCACAAAATCTGCAAGAATCCGCAAAATCCACAGGATCCGCAAGAACCAGTCAAATCCTCCTCCTCTCTCTCTTCCTTGAGGTTTGAACCTCCCCCTTTTCCCATGTTTGCCATTTTGAAGCACGCCCTCATGAGTTTCGTTTCGTGCCCATTGATCCTGTGGATCATCGGGTACGGGAGTTTTTGTCATGAGGGTGTGCTTCAAAATAGACGACAAGGTCATAGGTCGAATGTCAAAGGTCAAACGTCATGAGGACGTGATTCAAAATGGCAGACAAGGTCAAGGGTCAAATGTAAAGGGTGATGGGTTCAAGCCTCGAAACTCATGAGGGCGTGCTTCAAAACGTTCGAGAAGGTCAAGGGTGATGGGTTTAAGCCTCGAAACTCATGAGGGCGTGCTTCAAAATGGCAAACATGGGGAGAGGGGGAGGTTCAAACCTCAAGGAAGAGAGAGAGGAGGAGGATTTGACTGGTTCTTGCGGATCCTGCGGATTTTGCGGATGCTTGCGGATTTTGTGCGGATTCTGCGGATTTCTTGCGGATTTTGCGGATTATGCGCGGATTTCTTGCGGATTTTG
>JXSR01S030745.1:10525-21572 GCA_000969725.1 Ophiothrix spiculata | reverse complement strand
AAGGGTGTATCAGGTGACGCCGTTTAGGGTATCAAAAGCAGCCATTTTAGCTCATTTTCAAGAAATAGGGTACTCTTTCAAACCCTAGTGTTAAAATGATAACGATAAAGTCTCGGTTCAGGTTATGAATGGGTAAAAAGGGTATATTTTGGCTTCAGAAACAATCACCAATTAGGGGTGTTTTAAAAAACCGTGGTCACGCTATGCCTGCAACATTAATCTTGAGTGGCCCCGGGGATTCTACAATGTAATAACCAGAAAGCAAAATGTGCATGAAACTCTGATATTAGATATGAATATTCAATCGATAATGTTCGAGTTAGACAACTTCCCTTGTATACGTTAGGTAATTAAAGACACATAGAACACTTTATTAAATCTAGACTTGCCTTATTTCAAATAACTGGGTCTGTTCTTTACAACATCACGGAACTCAAATCAAACGTGCTTTCAGTGTTGACAAATTGCCAAGCTAATTTGAGAAAGAAGCACATTTGTATCAAGTGAGTATTCAATTATTGATAAATTATTTCTCTTTTGTTTACTAAAAGCAATGTTACAGTTCCTGTGCATTAAATTTTCTTAATTTAACACTCGTTTTGAGCCCTAATTTCTAAAGTTAAATAACGTCCAAAAATGACGTAAAATGCTAATAAGGTATAAAGTAGAAAACCAACGCTAAAATGACATCTAACGAAAATTACTGCTAATGTTTTACAGTGTCAAATATTTGTTTTTAGTTGCAGCTTCAGTCCAGGAACCACGATTCATTTCCTAGTTGCCACGCACTTTTATGATGTCAAAAATGTAGAAGCACCAATGATGAAACAGAACATAGCTAGAGTATCCATTACTGTAGCTACGATTTTAGGGACAAATTTCGTCGCTGATTTAGCACACTATCGTAACGGAAAAAATGACGTTTTGAGAAATTTGATATTGAAGTTTTAGCAAATTGTAAAAATTTATTGACACTGTGGTGAAATGTTGAACAATTTTACTGGTTAGAATCTAGAAAGCAATATCTGGGGACGCATTTCTCTTTTTTTTTAAATGTTTTCTTACTTTTTGAAATATTGCCAAAAATAGGTCAAAAAGTGTCATGTTTTGTTAAAAATGGTGGTAGCTGTGGGATTTTTGGACCAATTTTTGGCAATTTTTCAGAAAGTAAGAAAAAAAAATCGAGAAATACGTTCCTTGATATTGCTTTCTAGATTCTAAAAACTATAATAGTTCGAAATATTTGGCCAAAAGACATGATTTTGGACTTTAGGGCAAAAAGTACAAATTACCATTAGGTTCAGTATGCAAATCCGTTTTTAGAAATATATACTTTTATTTGGATTTAATTATCCCTTGCTAGCTGAGTTACAGAGAAAAACATTTCTGAAACCGAAACCGGCCCTTAAACAATATCGGAGATACAGACATTCCGAAACGGTCATTTCAGCAAATTTTCATGAATTTGTGACATTTTGTGCTTTCATAAACAATTAATAAATTGGGTCATATTATTGTGTGACATTTTATGTGCATTTTATAAATGGCAAAATTAACCATATAATGTGTTTATTCTATTTTATGTTTTTTATAAATGTCGAAATGGTTCAGATTCATTGACATTTTACATGTCTTTTTAATGATAATAGGGGTTTCATGTTTCTTCAATTTTTAAATTACGAAGTGGGTAATATTGCGTGACATTTTGTGTATCTATCAATAATAGAAAATGGGTTTTCTGTGTCTTCCATTTTTAAATGACAAAATGGTCCACAATTTGTGACACTTTGCGTGATAAAATGTGTAATATTTAACAATATTTCAGGTGGCTTTCTTGATTTTCTATTGATAAAATGGGATTTCCTTATTTCATGGATCACTGCCTTTGAGTCAACATGTTTTCACCCCGATGAACACAAAGAGTTGTCAACTTAAATATGCATAAGAAATGGTGCAGAATTATGCTCTAATTTTTCTTTATCATTTAGGGGCGAGGTTTGTGAATGAATTAGGCTGAATTTTTTTAAAAAAATTCTTCGATATACAGTTATATTAATTTACCATGTTGCTTGTTGAAATAATTTTCCGTTTTGGAGAAAAATCATTTTAAATTGGTTAAAAATCCATATCTCAGGAACCATATATCTGTTTTTCCAGCAACAAACACCCAGCGGTAGCTAAACTCTTCAACTTACCGAATAACTGTATCCCGCACGCAATTGATCTATCACAGCGCCCCGATTTACATTTTCCGTCAACACCCGTAGAAGCGCGTGATTTAAAAGCACACCAAAAGTGGTGCCTTCAGACAAGGGAAATATTTATCATTGACTTTCTATGGGCAGTGCAGTGGTCGCTGAATTTTTACTTGCTTTCTGAAATGACCATCGCTTAAATCTCACGCGATATTTCCGAAACTAAGTAATGTTTTTCAAAACTGTTAAAGGTGCGTTTACATCTGGACGTATTGGCCCTCGGCGTAGGGTAACGTATTCCAGAATCACAATACGCTGGACGACAAGCAACGAGTAAAGATGAAAAATCAAAGTTTGTTGACCGATAGTAACGAGTATCAGCGATACGACGGCAACAAGTGACGAGTGGTTGCTGAAAGAAACGCAGACTTACCGATAAATTAAGAGTTTGGCTTGACTTTGGGTCACGACTTCTCAACGTAGAACAACTGTAAGCAACGTAGTGAGGCGGCAAATGCTGACCTTGGCTGACGTAAAGGAACGAATGCTATCGAATGGTTACGGCAACAATAACGTGACTAGAAGTTTGTGCGAGTACAAGGTTGTTTGATTAAAATCACGTTGATTTAAATAGGTGCGATTTAAATCACTTGGATTTAAAAAAAAAATCACTGACCGTTTTTTTATTCAATTGAATCATTTTAATTTCTCTACAAGCATTTTCGAAACAGTTTTGAAATAATTTTCAATTAATCTTCATTAGATGCAAGAACACAATTATAAACATTTTCCAAACAACACAATTTTTAGCAATAAACCCATCTTATGAAACATTAACAATCTTTTAGTTATGAGTTTTTGAGCTAATAATGATAATTGACTGGAATATGTTACAAACCCCAAAAACATTCATGCAAAAGTGCCTGCATTTTGTTGATAAATCCAAAAGTGTGTCATTTTATGATTACATTTGGGGCTCGGCAATAATTACAACACAGTAGCCATAGAGAATTTTTTAAGATGCTGTAAAAGTTTGCAACTTGAAAATGAATGGTCAGATCAATTGAAATTTTCAGCATACATTTATGTTGTACTAATCTTATTATTTAGATAGAAAAGAGGCAAGGCTGTCATTCAAATAGGAATAAAAAATTGCACCAATAGGCAATAATATGTACATGTAGAAGCTAATCATAACTTTAGGTGACAATCAAGTCCACTCCTTTGTTTCCTGTAACAAGGTAAACATCTTAATTTGAATTTAGGATCTATTCCATTTTAAAAGCTTTGAACAAGACCACTAGTTTTACAGCTTTTTCAGGCCCTGGTGGACACCAATTGAATCACTAAATGTAAAGATTTTTTATTTTTGTAACTTTTGTTTCATTTGATTTAGTGGATTATTTGTCAAATGTTATAATACATATTTCAAAGAATACTTGTCAACTGTATTTGGTCTAAAATCACTTCAAAAACAGTTTAAACCTGTTTTGTATGATCATGTTTTTTTGAATTCTAAAAAAATCAAATAAAATCCGATTTAAATTAAAAAAAAACCGTGATTTAATTTTTAAAAATCCGATTTTTGTCAATCTTTTTTAATCAAAAAAATCACCAACCCTGTGCGGGTGGTACAGTTATTCCTACTCACAGCTCTAATAAAAAGAACAATTCGCAGGTCTACGCTGCTTGTCGTTACCCCCAATACGCCCAGATGTAAACGCACCTTAAAGGACATTTGGGAGAAAATATGCTTTGATAACATATTCAAAGAACGAGAAGATCCATGCAGGCAGAGGCTTAAAAATATTTTTTTTTTGTAAAAAAAAAAAAAAAAAATCACCTGTTGAACACACACAGAGAAGTTCCGTGTAGTGATTTCATTCACCGATTACGTAACAGGTGATTGAATTGCCTAATTTTATTCCTTCAAACGTGGCCTTTGCTAATATTCAAAATAGTGCAATAAATCCTGACAAGAGGCTGCATTTACGGTTATTTAAGATGAACGATCATATTTACCGGTACTCATTTAAAACAGCGATGGCATTTAAATACTAGCTAATACTTTAAATAAATAGAATGAACGGGTGCTCTTTTGTATAAGCTTAGGATGCTTCAAGTACCCCTTTTTGGCTGGCTGTTGACTTTCAACAAGATGGTTTTGTTTTCAATAAAAACAACATTAAAGATATAACCTATTAAACATTTTAAAAGGCATACGTGGGTTTGAAAAAGACATATTACACATTCATATTTACACAAACACGATAGCGTTGTCAGATTTGGTCAGTGACCTCATGCTATAATAGGGACCTATATAAAAATTTTACAATGAAATTTAAAATTCTATCTACAAACATTTTTATTTTTATTTTTTTACAAATTTGCAAACATTGTTGGAAGATCGTGAATTTAAAATTTCATAGCTAAATTTGTAGAATTTGACCCATTCAATATGATAATGCTTTAAAATGTTTTTTTTTTCACAGATTGCTTCAAAACTGGATTCAAAATAAACATGGTAACGAGAGAACTAATTCCTTTGCGGTACAGTAAAGGAATTCATACTCCATGGATGAATTCATACACCGTAAATAAACGAATTACGACTTTTCCCCGAACTGATGTATCATTTTAAAGCTGACAATAAGAAGAATTCAAATAAGTTATAAACTCATATGTGATGACTCACCTCGAAAAGGGGACTTTGCAACAGAACACTTTTCGAGAAAATGGCGAAAATAAGTAGCAAAATATACAGAAAATAATAAGAATTTCCAACAGATTTTCTGTTGTAAAATTTGATTGCCTTGATCAATTTCAACAAGTAAGGTGTCATTTTAAAGATTAGAAAATGCTTTAACAGATGAAACGATGAAATCAAACTTGATATCATCTGCAAAGTCTCCCCTTTCGGGGTGAGCCATTACATTTTTGAAAATCGCGGCTTTCCTCTCATTTTGCCAGAGCACCCCACAATTAGTTTGATTTGTCGTACTGTTGGTACTCTCGGTCTCTTTCTCTCTCTCTCTCCCTTGACTGCATTTAAGGCTGGGGTATACCTGCAACTAACATGAACTGTTTTTGTACTCTGAAAACTAATTGCATAAACTATATAAAAGTATACATTTTTAGAAGCGTATTTTTTCCCCTGAACATGATGAGGATATCAGTTTTTGACTAAATATGTTAATTTTGGCAAAAAAAACCCCGTTTATTTTGCCTTCAAAATTTCAGGAAAGCCTAAAATTTGCATTCATGAAATTTTGAACTTTTTTGCTTTTTGGAATTTAGAAACAAATGTCTAGGATGGGTTTTATCAAATTTATGATTCTCAATTACGATAAACAGAATTTAAAGTCCATTTTTTGACTGAATTCTCATATAAGTATTACTGAATAATAAACTGCATCTTCAAAAGCTGAAAAATCAAATCATAGTCACCGTAATTTACAAAAATTTACAATCCAGAATTTATAAATGCATCTAGCAATATTTCAAACTAGTGCTTATGTCACGCACAAAACTCTTAGAACATTGAGACTCTAACAATATGTTTTCAGTTCCTCGTTTAACTCTCCCGATGACACTTAAACGCTACTTTTACATACAATTTTGGCACGATCTAGTATCGCTGCAAACTGTGCAAATACGATGTGACTGTTCTTACTGCTTTAGTTACTTTGAATACATTTTACCATCATATCAAGTTTGTGTGCGTGTATATTTGAAGCCCTTGTTTTATGGGATTGTAGCTATAATCAGTCAAAGGCGTCAGTTTTATGGTCTTTTGTGTTCTTTAACTAATGAGCTCTAAAGCCTGTCTATAATTATTAGTAACTCGTTAATAAGGAGCATTGTAGTGTAGAATAGGCCTAGTGTAGAAGTGTACAACTTTAGGAAACATTTTCCTGGATGCATTTATGGAACACAATAATCTTAATCTATCGCTAATACCACTATTGAGTTAAGTTGGGCAACACTGTAAACATGGTTAAGCTGTCGGTCCCCGGCCGGGTAGATCTCCTGCTCATGGGAGATAAGTATTCACATTCAGTTCTGTTGGGTGTTGGCCCAAGTGTTGGGTGTTCTCCTTTCTATTCTCAACTCTGTGCCCGTCACTTCTGACCTGACAACTTAACTACTCTCTTGGTTGACATTTGTGTACAAGTGCAAATAAATAAATACATAAATAGATAACAATCAATCAAACAAACAAACAAACAAACAAACAACCCAACAAACAAACAAACAAACACTAAAGATCAACAGGCCTATTTTCACCGATGTATACCTTCCATTTTTATCGGCAGATACAAAATCCAAAGTGGTTTAAATTATATCGATTGGCGGATATTCGTCTTTGAAAAACAATAGTTGGTTACAATAGTAAGTACAAAAAACGTTGTTCATGATAAAGCAATTTTTCATATTTGTATTTAGATATTCAGGTGGTTTAAAAAACATGGGCTGATATGCAATTTTAATTGAATTTATTTTCTTGTTTATTTATTATTATTCTTTAAAAAGATACTATATATGATTGTTAACTAGAACAAGTCATGAAAAACTGATGTTCTTTAAGGTGAAAATGCATTTTTTTAACCAAAAAAACTTTTATTCTTACAGATAAATCTGAATAGATTATATATATTACTATATAATATAAATAATACTTCAAAAAAATCAATCGTTTACACTATCAATATGGAAATTGCAATATCTACAGGTCATGTTATCTTGGAACCAGAAACAAATATGGTTGGATCTTGAAAGACACCAGTTTCCAATTTTATGGTTTGATGTACAGCAAGTGCTAGATGACATTAGTGACCACATACATGTAGAAGCAGATTTAAGTTAAACAGCTGATATAAATGACGATGGCGAGGATAACCATGTAGCTATGCCAAAGGTGATTCATCAGATAGTTTGGATGAGGAAGATGAACCATATGATGCCTCTTAAAGCATTAACGACACATAAACATACCTCTATCTGCATCTATGGCCAAAATGATGACACTTGAAGGATCAAATTCCTCATTATGAAAAAAACCCCATGATTTTCACCAAATTTTGCTTATTTTTACCAACTTGAATAATTTATAAGCACCCAATTGCATTTGTAATATCATAAGTGATTATTTATCTTTCATTTGACACCAAAATTGTATCAATGGCTGGTCAAATTAATCTGTTATGAGCAAAATGCACATTTTCAGGATTTTTCTGTAATGATAAGGGTTTTTGGTAACAAATGTACTTTTCACCTGAAATGTTACCTTTTAAATTTAAATAGGAGTTTTAATACGAAGAACAATATGTTTTAACAAAATAGCAATCCAAATGTAAGTTTCCATCAATAACACTTTTTTTCCACCAAATTGTGCTTATTTTTTTAAATAAATTTGTGTAATTTATGAGTACCCAACTGCATTTGTAGTATCATAAGTGATTAATTATCTTTCATTTGACACTTGAATCACTTCCATAGCTTGTCAAATACAAATTTTATGGTCAAAATACAAATTTGGGTAATTTTCATTAAAAAACTACAGAATTTTTTTAATAAGATATATCAGAATTTTGCAACCTTACACGTGAATAAATCTGTATTGGCTGAGGGACTTTAAACTTCCCAAACTTTTAATAAAATTGGAATAATTCACATGAATCCAATTATTTACATCCAAAGCTGATGAAATAACCTCTTCACTAAATCTCACAGGCCTGAAATGCACTCTTCAAGGAGCATGGTCCGATTGCTTCAACTTTTTTCAAACTTTTGCTGATTTTGGTACTAAAATACTACTCATATTTTTCTCATATTCCATGTGGAATTTTACGGATGAAGCATGTTTAGTTTTAGAGATACGGGTAAAAATGTGTCTTATGGTAACCATAATTAATCTACACAGCATGGCAAAGTATAGTAACCTTTGAAATACATAATGACTCATAAAATTAAAAACGGATGGTCTGATTTAACTGAAATTTGAAATTTAGACCTCTTTCGTAGTAATCTTTCAAATGAAACCAAAATCTATATTTTGAAAAAGGTACTCTGCTCCTTTAATATAGAGCCGCTTGTAATAGTTGTCCCTATTTCGCCTCGTGGTTACACTTGTATAACTTTATATTTTGACCTTTACAGGTTTGGTTTGATTTCGGTATTTGAAATCAAATTATCATGTCAAGCTATCAAATTGAACCATTTCAATTTTGACCCACGTGTCTTTAACTGTCAACAGATTAAGTAATGATTTAGTATTACTGATGATTTTTTGTTATGTTGTTTTTGTTACTTTTTGTTATAAAAACTTGATACATAATTTGCTAGAAAAGGTTTCAAAACAGTATTACTATTACAAAATATATCTTTGCCTCAAACAGCTTGTAATTCTTTAGACCGAATCTGTAAAAATATTTTTCAAAACGACATATTCATCAGATGTCACAATGACACTTAAATGACTACTTTGAAATACAAAACATACACTAGATGAGTGTTATCTAAACCGTCCCAAATACAACCTGAGAGCATTGGCTGCCTTTTTGTTTTCCTATTCAGTTGGATACGTACATTTCTGTTTTCGTAGGGATTCCCTTGCGATCAAACTGTTTTACGTCATTATGTGGAATGTGACACAGTTCAAAGAGATGCGACAGATTTTAAACAGATTGGGTTGTAATTAAACCTTGCAAATGCTACATATATTATAGGTATTTACGTGAATGAAGTTTCTTAAACTAATTGGATGACACCAGTTTTAAAAAGATGATAATTATTTAAAACCTTCCAACAGTCGTACACTTGTGGCTCATTCTCCGATAAAGTGTGCTCATGTTCGTGTTACTTGTTTAACGTTGTTAAGCCTATTACAAGTAATTTGAGTGGTCTAGTTGATACATTAGAGTCACATTAGTAACATGTGTGAAGCTAAACATTTTAGCATGCCAGGAAAGTAGATAACGATTAATCTGAAAATGCAAAATCGTTACTTTTCCCCATGTCGCATGCCATACTTTTTATGTTTTAAGTGCCCCCGTTCCTAAAATATTCGGGCATATCAAACGCAATGCACGCTATTTAACAGCCCCTAATAGGTTTTGATAATGACATATAAAGTTTAATTATATTAAGTATTTGATATGGCATAAGAGCTTTTTAAAGCATGTCGCCAATATTGCAAACAGATACGAAGTAGATTCTAAAATCGATAACAAAGTGTGAAAATGAATTTGTTGATGGATGATTCCGCATTAGGTTTATCAAGTAAAACTTCAGTGTTGAATTACATATATGTTATATAGAATTATATATTTACAGTAATGATTTACAAGGATATTAATATCAAATAACCTCTATGTGACTGTCACGTCGCGACAGATACGAAACGCACATTTTGCTGCCTTCTCGCAAAACGCGGTACACTATGAGCGAAATACTACACCACAGTGTAGTATATGTAGAGCTCCTAATTTAGTGTAAAGATCAAGTTTGTAAGAAAACTAATTTTGTCAATAATGAATATTAAAAAAAAGATTCAAACAGAAACGAAACGACAGATACGAAATTTAGGAATAGGGAATACAATGGTTAAAAGATAAGGTATTTTTAAAACATCTCCCATGCACTTTTTCTTCTTCAGAAACCATAAGAGTGTATAATTTTGTACGTTTTTCATGAGTTATTAGTAGTCGAAATTTCAACATTTCTCTAACCAAAGTTGCACGGTTTATCGGAGAATGAGCCTTGTAACAAAGATCAACAGTATTAGGTTCATTATTTGACTTTATTCTATATCTAATTATTATTGGATGAAAGTGAACCTACATCTTTAAAAGCTAAAAAGTACATATTTTTTCACCATGATGTAAGGAATTCCAAGTATTAGTATCTAGGAACATTTCAAACTAAATGTCACAACCAAAACTCTAAGAACATCAAAACTCTAACAATGTGGTTCTCAATACTTTGTAAAACTCTTCATACATCGAGACACGTTGAACAAGTTTATATGATATGAATGTTCTTTATTCTGACATTTGTGTGCTCGTTTATTTTTTACCATCATATCAAATTTCTAAGCATATGAATTTGAAGCTCTTGCTTACCGAATTCATTCGATTCAAGCACCATCCAGACATCTTATGGTTTGATACGTTCTTTCACTAAGGCCCGTCTCCAATATGACCAGATATACGTAAGTCCTTAATAGTAAACGAGTATCATGGCGTAATGTTAGCGATTCGATTATTTGAATTTGACATATTTCAATACATACAATTTCTACATAGCTTTCAATAATTACCAACGCGTCACACTCTCACTTTTCATTTTCTACTTGGAGATACAGTTCAAAGGAAATCGATTGCCAGAAATTCGCCTTTGAAAAATTATGGTCATATACTGTCCTGATTTTAAACTTCCTGAAATTGAAGATACAGTTAAAATAATTCACATGAACTCAGGAATCTACATCCAAAATATGTAAATTTCGAATTGTCGTTCGAGCAGATCTAAAATTCCCCCTTTAGTCGATGCCCCTATCCGACCCGTGATAGCAGTTTGGGCTACTCAATTTGACTTGGACTTTATTACTTTGACCGTTGCTGGTTTGATTTCCTTTTAATCAATTTATCATGCCAAAGTATCAAATTGATTTTGTTCAATTTTGTGTCTTTAACTGTCAACAGACTTAAGACATTGAATAATTAAATGGGTTTTTCCTCTATTTTTTGTCTTTACACAACCTTACACACATTTTCCAAGTATGATATGCACTGATAGGTAAAGGCTTCATAACAATGTTGAAAATCTAACTTGGCCTGCAATAGCTTGCA
>JXSR01S030741.1:3914-19120 GCA_000969725.1 Ophiothrix spiculata | reverse complement strand
ATTGATCAAAACGAACTTCTCAAACTCATGCTAAACAGACAGCAGTGGAGAAAATTCATCATGGCTTCCGACCGCGGTCGAAATAGATAGATAGATTATATAAACAGCTGTTAAGATTGTCATTGTATAAGGTAAATGTGAACTTATGAATAAATATTGTATGATTTGTTATTTTTATGTAGATTATCATAATTTCAGACCTGTCAAGCTTCAAAAATTAGATTTTACACAAAAAAGAAGCAAGAGGTCTTAATATTTCAACAAATTCACAGAATGTTAGCAGGTCTGTAATTTTCAATAAGAATGAGATTCTGGGGGTGTGTGGGAGGGGTTCACACTTGATGATGTTACCAGGTAGTCTAAACAGAGTTATTTTCTTGGGGGTTTAATTTTCGTGAATTTTGCGAATCATCATCTAACCGCGAATATAACACCCTGTGAATATATTCATTTTATGTGTAGGTCTATGTAATGAAGTTTAAAAAGGCTAATTTAACACGCGCGAAAAGGTTGTGATTGTCACGTTTGGCGAAAAATTCTGCTCACGAAAATATTCCTGTTTACAGTGTGCATATGTGCCAGCCTTTGGTAAGAATGAGATCCCAGAGTGGCCTGGTAGATTAACGGTTATTTCACATGATATAAATGTATACGGTTTATGTGAGCTTGTCTTGTAGGTTACAGTTTCACGAAATTTAGTAGTTGCAGATTCATTAAATTTGTTAATCTGTGAATTTTGAGCAAAGACAGATGCAACCATGAATCAGTTTGATGGATCTGAAGACAATTTGTCAACAAAATTGCATAACTCCATTTTTGAAATAAGAAAATGGACAACAATTAATTGATATACAGATATGACTAATATGTCCATCTGCACTCGCAGAATTTATTGAAGTGAACCAAAGTAAGTCCTTCATGTGAGTGCAAGAAAGTCGTATCTGCAATAGCTGCCTTACGTCAAAATTTGGATTGTACACTGTATGACCTCCAGACTTGGGTCAG
Source organism: Ophiothrix spiculata (assembly GCA_000969725.1). Lineage (NCBI taxonomy): Eukaryota > Metazoa > Echinodermata > Ophiuroidea > Amphilepidida > Ophiotrichidae > Ophiothrix > Ophiothrix spiculata. Next base: position 18,115 of record JXSR01S030741.1, on the reverse strand, counting down.
TGTTAAGAACCATTTTAAGAACCACTGACATAAGACAGAAACATTTTGAGGGATTTTTGACATTGTTGTGACAAGGAATAAAATAAGTATAACTTAGGGCAGCCATTGCAGATACAACTTTCTTGCACTCACATTACGAGTCGCATATATTCTTGCCAGTAATCTACATATTTGCCAACCACATGAAAGCAAAGAAACATGATTATTACCTTTCAATGTTTTAAGTGATGTAAATAAAACCTGCTACATAGGTGCTATACTAATTGCAATATGGATGACTGAGGGCGTGTTCACACATAAGAATTTAGTTATGACTATTTTACCGGCTCAAGCTTCTCATGAGTCGATTCTAAGTGTGAACGTATTTAGAAAAAGTCTCGCTCATGACAAGTGATTTCAAGTTACTGGCGTTGTAAGTGTCTTGCTCATGAGTCATTAGTGTTAACACACAAGTTGTGTTCTGAATCATGTGTACTATGTGTGAATGAAATTGCTAAGTTTACTTGCACGCTCTAGAGCCGCTTACGAGTCGCGCTCAAACAAGACATGTAGAAAAGTAGTCATGACTAATATGTGTGAACACTGACTTAAGACTAATATTTTATGATATGTTGGTGACTACCCCATAAATTGCTTTACTCAAAGTTGTAAACTTTAAACTTTAAAAAAAAATCTTAGCCATATCTGCTTTTTACTTTACATACAAATGTGGTACTGTGGACTATTCCATTGAAACCACCCTCTGTTGAAGATGTGGAATTCAACCAAAAAATCTGTAAATCATCATTCCAAAATCAGACAATTTTCAGGATTGTCGTTGAATAAAGCATTTGTTTTTGTTTTCAACATCAACATCAACATGTTAGTCTTAATCAAAATCAAGACACACTTAGGTATCAATTTTTGAATCAAGTCACAGCAATTCCAATTGGAATCTAATATCCCAGGCAGGGAGGGGGGACTTAGTGGAAATGTGGTATACAGACGGACGGCCAAGAATGGTTGCATTTTTGACCTACCAAATGCCCCTAAAAATGGTTTACATATATAATGGTTACATTTTTCAGAAATAACAATTTTTTGACCAATTTTTCCTTTGGTTTATCAGTTGCCAAATTGGGCTATTAAAGTACAATTTACATGTAAAAATGTATTGAACGGTTAAGATAACTGTTGTTTAAGTGAAAGTGGTTTACAAAATTGGTAGTATATTTTCACTTCCTCAGGTTTACAAAATGCTAGGTATAAGTCGAAAAACCCCAGTCGTGTGTCCAATACCCAAATGAAATCTGAGTACCCCCGGGCCAATTTCACTTGAAATTTCAGCTAAATTCATACATTCCATAAAGATCTTCCACAAGACTTCCACAGAGGGGTAAGCTTTTAAAAAGGAATAGCCCTATGAACACTAGCTCAGTTCAAATGTTGAGTAATGCATAAAAATGGATTTGTTAACCCATTACCGATTCTATTCACTGGAGTCAATAAATACAAGTAATTGCAACATGAATGTTTGTAATCCGTAAGGCTCAAAACATAGTCGGCCTCCAAATAAAATTGTCGCTACCAAACATTTGGTTGTGACGTCATCAAATATTTGCCATCAAATTTAAAGTATGAACCAGTAACAAACATTTGGTGCAATGTATATGGCATAAATTGTCACGACCAAATGTTTGGTAGCTAAATTTTGTTTGGAGGCCGACTATTTTTCACCCTATCAATTCTGTTCACTCCAGCATGCTTTTACTAGGGGGGTGTGTTATTTCACAAAGTTGCAAGTACAATTTTTACCCCCAGCTCAAAATATGGAGACAACCAATATATACTAGAATAAAACACTTTTAGTGAAATAAGAAAACTCTAACCCCCCTGTACATGCCCTCTGAAACTTTTGAATTAAGGTTGCCGAATTCGGCACCCTTGCAATTTGAAAACTACAGTGTAAAGCTATTAACCACAACAGCATAAGGAATTATTACAAATACAGTGATATATAGTGGAAACTAGTTATTTTGGTGATTTCAACAAAGTCAAAGGTTTATTTTTACTTGTCAGGGTTGTGATTTTTCCTTTTTTTTTCACCCAAATTTCAGGATATTTATTCCCGATTCTAGGATTTTTGCGATAGGTAAAGATCTATTCATCATCATTTCTCATTAATGCCACAACAACATCATCATGTGTTACCGAGCAAGGCTTGGATTGTATTACAAGGCTAATTAACCCGACTTCGACCACAAGAGTTGGAATAAGGCCCATGATTTCGACATTATATTAGCCCCAAGGCTAACAAATCAGTTAGTTTAAAAGATGAGAGATTCAATAGATTGACTTTAACCTGTGCTGTCAGCCTCTATCACCTTGAGGATGTAGCATCTTTCCTTAATAAGTTCGAACACGTTACAAACCAATTAGCGTGTATTGTCAGATGCCTTTTGGACATTGAGTTTTTGACACCACTGTTTTGTGCAGTTGCACTTCTAGGTCTTCATCTCATTGAGCCTTTTGTTTCATTAACAACTGAATCTGATACTACATACTCAAAGCTCATTCCTGCTTTCCATCAACTGTATGAGGATTTACAATTCACGGATATCAAATGCCCCTTAGATACCAACAATCCAGCATTCAAATTGTATCTCGTGAGCGCTTTCTCATGACGCGATATGATGATGATATATGCCAAGAAATTCAGCAAGCAGTGACGGCATACGAGACAGAAGTTGTAAAGGTACTGCAAATCATGCTCCCACAGTTAGCTGCTGGCTTTAAACAACAGAAAGGCAGTATTTTTGGTTTCGCAGAAGAGAATGAGCATTCTCTATCAAACATAAACAAGGAGAAACTAGACCAAGCACCAGTCAATAATATTCCAGCTGAGTGAAGTGTGGGATTCATTAAACTAAGTCGTAGAGGCGCAAAGCAGCTCCAAAGTGCCTCCTCATCTCAGGTCAAATGCAAATCGACAGATTTGATTGAAGGAAGGCCTAGTGGAACATTCAAAAGTTACAATAAAGTTGCCCAAAACATACTGCCAGATATAATGAAGGAATGGAACTCAAGACAAGAATCGCTCGTGAAAGAAGGACTTATGCAAAAAGAAATCGCCAATATCGCTGTTGATAAAAAGAAGAAACAAGGATTTGGATGCACTGAAAAAATGGGAGGCCCTTTTACTGATGCTGGAGAAGTAGAACAGTACCTTCAGAGTGACAATGATGAGAAAACAAAAGTTGACAGGTTTTACCTTGAAATTCGCTATGCTCGAGATACAGCTTTATCTTTACCCCAAACCAGTGATGTGTTCAGACTCAAAAAGGACTACAAAACCTTATCTGCAGAAACGTAATCTGATACTGTATTCAAACAATGTCACAGCAAAAGCAGATGCCACTATGCAAGACTTTAATTCAGCTGTTGATACAATTCTACAATTGTAGTGAATATACATGCATTATATTATTACAGGGTTCTTACTCCTTCAGACATTCCAAATTCCATGACTTTCCATGACCATTTTACCAAGAATTCCACGACTTTCCATGACAAAAATAGCGGGAAACATGGGAAGTTCTCAAGATGAAAGTCGGGTTCCAAAGTCGGCTAAAGTTGGTAAAATAATGTCAAAAACTTAAAATATCAGAATTCCATGACTTTCCACGACCAATTTTGTGATTTGTCATTTTTCCATGACTTTCCAGGCCTGGGAAATGAAAAATTGAAATTTGATGACTTTCCAGGTTTTCCATGCCCTGTAAGAACCCTGTGTATATCAAAGGGCGAGTTACATTTACCTAGAGACCATTGCCACTTGAACATATCTTGGAATTGGGATCAAAAATCCTAAAATCAGGAATAAATATCCTGACAAGTAAAAATAAACCTTTGACTTTGTTGAAATCACCAAAATAACTTGTTTTCCACTATATATCACTGTATTTGTAATGCTTCCTTATACTGTTGTGGTTAATGGCTTTACACTGCAGTTTTCACATTGCAAGGGTGCCGAATTCGGCAACCTTAATTCAAAAGTTTCAGAGGGCATGTACAGGGGGGTTAGAGTTTTCTTATTTCACTAAAAGTGTTTTATTCTGGAATATATTGGTTGTCTCCATAATTTGAGCTGGGGGTTTTAATTTTTTTGAATTATCACACCCCCCTACTTTTACTTGTATAGACAAAATGACAGGCTATCAGATAATTTGATTGACAAGTGTCTTTTGTAAGGTAGTACCAATTTGTGATGGCTCACCCCGGGACTTTGCAGATGATATAAATTTTGATTGTATCATTTCATCTGTCAAAATTTTTTCTAAGCTTTAAAATGGTATCTTACTTGTCTGCTTGAAATTCTTTTTTTGCTGCCTATTTTTTCTAGTTTCTTGAAAGTGTACTGTTGCAAAGTCCCTCTTTTTAGATGAGCCATCACATTTTGTGGTCAATTACGATTTTGTAAAGTAAAATCAATGTTGTTTTTTAATTAGATGTTTTTCCTATAACAGAACTACTGTGTCATACAAATAACCTAACTAGGTATGTCATGAGCATATACATTATATTGTAGATCATGTTTAGATTACATGCATAGATATCTGTTTAATTTGATGGTAATAAATTATATACCAAGAAGAGAATGACCTGGCTTATTTGTATGATACTCAATTATTTCATTTACAGTGCAGTATGACTGGTTTGTTCATATCCTGGTAGATCAACTCTAAGTACTTCCTGGTACACATTTGCATTCACACCAGTATTCGCTGACAAAGTGAAAACGTCATATCCTGGTTACTGGTTCACACTTCGTTCATGCTCATTCGGCTACCCATTGAGTATGTGTTGCGATCATTGTGACTGTGGTTCAAATTGCAATACGGGTGAACCAGTCACTTGGCAACTATTGATTTTGATGTCACACTTTGTCAGCGAATAGAGTGAGGTATCAGTTAAGGTATCCCTTTTATGCTTGCAGGAGTTGGGTGGAGTCAGTGTAGGGGGCCTCAATTCCCCTTATATCCTCCAAAATCACATTTTTTAGCTTAAACTTGGCATGTTTTTATTTATTTATAACAATTGGCAAAATGCCATGACACTCCCAATAGTGGAAACACTAAATTAAAGGGTTGCCAAAAACATCAAAATGGTGGACAAACACACACAAAAAAAATAGATTAAATAAAAAAGTGAGATGAGATGAGATGAGAAGAGAAGAAAAAAAAAAATGAAAAAATGAGAGAGAGAGGCAGACCAAACGAATGAGACAAAAAAAAAGGGGGGGAAAAAAAAAGAAGGGAACCTGGCTACAAAAGGTTGTGGCAAACAGCAGATTTGAAAGAAGACAATGAGGGGCATTTGACAACATCCTCTGGAAGATAATTCCATATGGTGGGCACAAATGGGTAGAATGACATTTTGTAAAGAGTCAGCCTGCAGAAAGGCGGATCAAGAAAAAGACTATCGAGGTTACTAAGAGTGGGTTTTGGATGTGGTCTAAAGGGGTTCGGAGAGGAGCATTAGTTGTTCAGAATCTTGAAAAGATGGCACAAGGAGGTCTTCATGGGATAGGTTCCAAGACTGCAGTGTGCAATTTAGTTCGGCAAAGCTTGTAATTCACATAGTACTCAAACAAGATAAATGAAATTGCATACCATAAAGGAATTCATTCACATACTTTAAAATCAATCTTTGGTGCAACCTATGGATATCTAAGAACATTTTAAAACATTTTCATGTTGAATTGGGCCTATTCTACAAATTTAGCTATTTTTTGAGGTACTTGGATAACAGGCACTATCCAAATTAGGTGTCCATATTTGGTCTACATCTCAAGAATCTTGAATTTCTTTGCAATTTAAATCTTAAAAGAATCTATTTTGTTCACAAATTTCCAAGCTTGCAAAGAGTTGACCAACTGGGGTTTCATCCAATTTCACAATGAAGAAAGAAAACATATTAATCCTCGTCTTACTGAGCCTGAGGGTGGGCTTAATGTTTTATCACCGATTGCACCAAAACACATATCTGCATCATTACACGTTACTTGCCTTAAACTTTTGTACCACTGATTTTGACATTTCACTGGTAATAAATCATCCAATATTTAGCCCACCCACTACTATGTGGTCTATTTTGAGGGTTGTGAAGGACACAATGACACCCTCAAGGCATATTCCTGTCCTTCAAGGCATGAAAAATGGTAACTTAGTGGTTTGTTGACTAAATATTGGATGATTTATTACCGGTGAAATGTCAAAATCAACGGTACAAAAGTTTAAGGCAAGTAACATGTAATGATGGTATATGGACCTAAAACCCATAGGACATATTAAATAATTGTTTCCTTTATTTATTAAAGGTGCAACTCATGATTCTGATGTGATGAAAACCCCACCTCTATTCTAGCTAAATAAAAAGAAGAGTACAACATAAATGTATCCGGAAAATATCATTTGATTCCAACCATAACCATTCGTTTTCAAGTAACAAGCTTTTCAGCATTTTCGAAATTCCCATAGGCTGTTTTGTTGTAATAACTGTCGGGGCCCTGGCAATAATTAGAACTCACTTTTCTCAAAAAATGCAAGCACATTTGATGGTTTGTGGATTGTAACATACACCAGTCAAGAATTCTTAGCTGAAAACCTCAATTTTGATAGAGGTGACCTTTAATTAACAATAAAACTAATAAAAATTTCCACATTTTAAACTTTTATAACAAAATTTTGAAAAGGTGGCTGGCTATTTCCAAATATCACGATTTTTGGTCTGAAAGTACTTTGTGATGTCATAATTACATAATGCATTGCCTTGAGCAATCTTCACAATCTTAGTATCAATGCCTGGTATCAATGGAAAAAAGACCATAATACTATACAAGCCAAACACCTAAAATTTGGCATGTGAGTTTCAAACTCACAGGACATGACGCACAGATTCCCCCTATATATATGAATCACACCCGAAATACCTAGAATACCCACATCTCGGTTCTATTCAAATTTTAGGTGTAAAACGAAGTGACAAAATTGCTATTCAGTATCGATGGATCACGCACATCACCTGACAACAGTTAGTGCTACTTTTGTGTGGTGATCAGTTCGTTTCTTCTTTCAACAGGGTTAACATTAACTTCTCAAACACTAAACACACCAGTGGCAATATTTCCATATTACCAGGGGTTAAACATGGAAAGTAGTTCACAGTTTATACCCTTTTGCCCACCTGCTTTCCTTTGCACTGTATGCATCCCCCCAAAAAAAATAAATAATGTGTGGTCATACCAGGGGTAACTGGTATTCTGACCAGATAACCATCCGCGTTACAAAAAAAAATGATGGTATCAAAACCGACCTGGTACTCTGCAAGTCTCGCATAGGGTATCAAATTGAGCTTTTAAGTCTCTGATAGGGTATCAAACTAAGAAAGAGAGTGAATAATGACAATGGTGCCTTAAATTGCAAAAAAAAATTCTTTTAATAATTATTTCATCACATAATTTGCGTATGGTCTCAGATAGGATGGTCATTTGGACAAGTATGGTCCCGGATAGGGTATCCGTTTGAACAGACATAATAGATTTATGGTCTGAGGTGGGGTATCATTTCATCCATTTTGCCAATTTTTGGTCTCACATAGGGTCATCTCCAGAACCTGCAGAACTCGGGTGGTTACCTGGGCATAAATATCAGATTTCCCCGCCCCACAGGGGTTATACTAATGAAGAATTTTATAAATTTCTCAAGCTAGCATATTTGCTGAAATTTATTTGCCACTTAAGTTTTTTGAATCATCGTATCATAGTGAACATGGCTGCCCCGGCGCTCGAAGAAAGAATTGGTACGCATGCTCGTCAGAAAAAACATTGAAAAAGGGTTGGATTTTGGCCAATTGGCGTCATTCACGTCTTTAGGAAAAGGTGCCTTTTCCGGGTAACTTTCGACATTAAGGGTCGTCTTTTTACGGTATCTTTGACTTTAGGGTTACTTTTTCGCCATCTATTCTAATATTAAAAGAAAAAACTACAGAAAAGAGCTTCCAGTGTATTATATTCATGTTTTTTTATGGCAGAAAATAGAGTGAGGGTCCATTTCAGCATGTTACGCCATTAATGGGTCAAATGTCCATTACGACATTTGTGGTCAATTTTAGTGTATTACGACATTTTGGGGTATAATTTTGAATATTTTACAACATTAATGGTTGGAATTTGCTGTACATGATTTCGACATTTAGGGTCCGATTTTCAGGTGCTCTGACGAGCATGCGTACCACTTTTTTCTTGGAGCGCAAGTTATCAAAGTTTATTCAAGGAACTATTTTGCAATGTATTGAAATGGCACAGGCCATATGCCATTTCAGGTAATTGTCCAAATATTCTCGTTACCATCCCCTGCAAATTTGCATGAAAAAGGTGGGCAAGCTCTCTGTACACCCCATTTCATACATCAGCATGAAGGTTTTGTAATTAATCCCATCCCAAATAATGACACATGATCAGCTGGGAGTACAACAGGCATGCGCATGAAAAGAAATTTGTTCTTAATCATGTTAATACATTAAATTTTTAGAGTCTTTGAAAATGGGTGTATAAACATCTTTTCTTTGAAAACTCTTAAATAGGGGGTATTTTTTACGCTAAATTTGTCATAGTTTTTGAAAAAAAGGGGGTACAATCAATGACAAATCTTTGAAAAGGGGGGTTTAGAAAAAATGAACAACTCACATGGTTACCACTTTCTATGTTGACTTGGGGACCGGGGCATAAAGCACCTCTCCAACTTTGTGAAAATTTGTCAAATTGGTACTAGCTCAAAACATTAAGAGGGAACACTGCTGCAAACATAGGTGCCGGGACATCACCCTTAAATTTCATGAGGGGGGATGGACCCCCTTTAAAGAATTTGTTTTGATAATTTAAACACGAAAAATAAAAAAATAAATGCACACTTTGCACAAATTTTCAGATATTATATCAATTTTCAGTAAAAATGTGCCTTTTTTTTTCAAATTTCAAGATTTTTTAACAATTTATAGCTGAAATTAGCCGATTTGACAGATCATAACTTTCCTCTGACCATTTTTGCTCAAAAAAACTTTTGATTAAAGCCGTTCCCCCCCCCCCCCCACCCCTAAAATTTTAACCTTCCTCCTCACTGGCTGCAAACCCTGGTTTAGGAAAATTAACTTGATTGAAGAAATCACAAGAAAAGACAGTATTCAAAACATCTCCAAAATTGTAGTACATCTTGTAGTTTTATTTCTCCATGAGAACATTAACTTTCTATTACAAACAGGCATAATTATCAATTGTCACTAGGAGATTGAATTTGGTCGCATATGGCCATTTTGATTTCATACGGCCACAAACAATTTCACATGGATTTACTGAATCCAAAATGGTTTCTGCTAGCTGCTTATCGTATTCAGTGAATATATACCAGCAAGAATCTTTGTTGTTTATTCTGATTCGGAGGACAAAAATTAACTTAAAATGAAAATTTCAACATTCTATTCAAATCATTTGCAAAGATGTTTACTGATTTATATCAACTGAATAGGCTAGCAGCTAGCAGAAACCATTTTGGATTCAGTGAATCCATGTGAAATAATTTGTGGCCATATGAAATCAAAATGGCCATATGCGACCAAATTCAATCTCCTAGTGTGTGTACAATTTATCATTGAGAGATGAATACAATCAACTTTCATCATTAAACTAATTTAGCCACTGAATAACAGTGTAAATTACTTCCATTCCATTTATTTTATGAGAGAGAATATGTTTTTATATATATAATCATTTCAACATTACAAATACAAGCGTCACGATCATCAATGTGAGGTTAGCTTTCTGCGACACTGATACTTCCATCTCACTTTAATATGTCCAAATCATTCCGGTTTTCATATTTAGGAAGTACTTCCAACTACTAACAAATGTCCATAATCATTCCACTTTTCATATTTAGGAAAGTGTCCAACCACTAACATATTCATTCTGGTTAAATCCACATCTTATTAGAAACATCATCAACAGAAAAGCATATGGCTTACTGGTTTCAGACATCAGTTTGAAAGTTCAAATTATTTACATAAATAAAAAGACAAAGTATAAGGGACATAATCAATTAAGACCAAAGCAACTTACCCGAGCCATGGAAGGATACGCCATGCTACTTGACCCGAGACAAGCAGTCATTAAATGGATCATTATTCGCTGACAAAGTGTGACATCAAAATCAATAGTTGCCAAGGGACAAGCAGTCATTAGATGGATCATTATTCGCTGACAAAGTGTGACATCAAAATCAATAGTTGCCAAGGGACAAGCAGTCATTAGATGGATCATTATTCGCTGACAAAGTGTGACATCAAAATCAATAGTTGCCAAGTGACTGGTTCATGGCAATTTGAACCACGATCAAAATAATCACAGGCGTTGTGTTATGAGGTAGGACCAATCTGCGTTACACACTGATGTAGAATGGAATTTGCATGTCGTTTCTTTTTAACGCATAGCAATTCTTTTCCTGTGTTAAAGTCCCAGTAAATTATATATCATTGTAAAGCTATGATTGTAAGGATTGTCAACAAACCACAAAAAAGTGGATATACAGGGTGGAACAAATGTCATATTTAAAAAAAATTGCCCAATTGGAAGTGAAGAATAAAAATTTCAGTTGTCTACAAGTTATGTGGACATCCCTGCACACTCAAGAATTTTTTTAAATATATCTGCTTAATCACATGTAATTAAACAACAAGCGGCAACAATAATGATTATTTGGGTGAAATTTCTGCGCCTGTTTTCTACTTGCAATGCCATCCAAATTAAGTGTTGATCAGCCCTTTATGATGAGGAACTAATCATCTTTAAATACATGTGTGGGCGCAAAAAGCTTCAAAATAACTTCTGGTATGTGTGTAATATCCATTCAGACAATTAAATAGCGGTGTATACTGTTATTAGTGCCGTGACCTGGCTAGTTGAAAATAAATAAAATAAAAGATTTATCCCCTGACCTGCGTTCTCCCAAATTAGTTAAAATAGTGATACAAAAACCTTCATAACTTTTCAACGGAAGGTCAGATTTGAAAAATTCAAACAGTTTTGGATTTCTTAGATCACCTGCTTTCATTTACAGACTATCTGAAAGAATTTGATATAATTTAAAAAACACCTGAAGTGTCTACCATTATATTATTTGATTTTTGCCCCGGATGAGCAAAATGCAACTTAGGTAAGATAAGCAAAATGGCTCGAGCGATCCAAGCGACCACTTGTCTCAAAATTGATTATGTCCCCAACCTGGGTCCCTAGGGATTCATGCTTATTCTTTCCAGCCACAGACCTTTAGACCACCAGTAGCACACACAGGATTCGTTAAAAGGAATTTCTTAGTACACTTGGCCATTCCTTAAGTTAATTTAAGACTTACAAGCAATCTTTTGCATGGATACCATGCAATTCAGTGCTCAATACTTTTACATTATATTAATACTTAATTTAAAAGTAGTATCACAGTAGGCCAACTACAGCAAAGGCTTTGGTCTGGGTTAATTCAAGCCCAGAATGCAGGGCACCTAGGGACCGTTTACTCAGTTTTGAACTTTGTGAGTAATTCCCAACATTTTCCTTATTTTTAAAGGGTGGAAACCTTGTAAAGTAGCACATTCACAGGACCGTAACATGGCTGAGCAGATACAAATTACATAGTTTCAAGGTTCGGGACCTGGTTGGACCATATCTCTATTATGTTTTCTTTGGCAATTTACTTTATAATAACTTGCTCCATGGTTCAATGGTTCGGAAGTCACATGGGGTTGATGTGTTAACCCTAACCCTGGCACATCAAAGCCCATACAGCAAACCACACAAGGTTTGTGTGCGAGTCATGCTTGAACTTGAACTTGAACTTGAGCCTGCAAAGACTGTGCTTGTAATCCTACATCATGCAGCAGCTCAGTATACAATGCTGTATGTTTAGAAATTTGATTGTATTGTCATTGTATGGTCCAGGTTGGTTAGGTCCAAATTCTCCACCTTTGGACAGTTCATACCTAGTATATAGACTCCAGAGGGGCGCCGGAGTGTAGTGGTTAGCAATCTCGCCTTGCACGCATTGGACCTGGGTTCGATTCCCGGTGAGGGTTGCCTTGCCGGAATGGAATCTCAGAATCTTTGCAAAGATGTTTGTCTGACTTGGTGGGAGCATTGGGTCAGATATTCGATCTTCTCCGCCCCTTGCATGAAGTATTTAGAGTTGGGTGAATATTTCATGAGTTTGTCGTCCTTGGGAGGGGACGTAAAGCCGTCGGTCCCATGTACAGAAGAGTCATACCTGTACATGCAGTCGCAGTCAGTATCGTGAAGAGTAGGGTATTCTACCCCTGATTGTTCCCAACATCGTTTCGGTCACATATTCTGGATTTCAAATCCCTTCGCGTTTGGTTCCAATTGGAGCGTTGTGAAGTATCTGAAGCAGAAGCAGAAGCAGACTATACATGTAGGAGGTTCAAATGGTTGCCACCATGTCATTGTCCAGGTAATAGTCTCCTGAAAGTCACACCAATAGAATGGACTGGGTTACTTGGAAGAGTTGTCAATAGTTTCAGATTGTCTGCATAATCGGCAATTGTCCATGATGACATCACAAATTTAAAGTGTGTAATCTCACTTGTCCTTGGAAAATGTAGTGCCAATCAATGATCAATGAATCATCTTGGTTATAATGATGTCATACACATAAAAATTTTAAAATATATTGTAATTAATGAATACTCATTGCAGCAATTATGCAAAATGTGTCACACTGCATCCGGACAAGTCTGATTTGCAAAATTGCGGCCATTGGGAACTACACTTTATGAAAGCGTCAGCTATGCTGAAGCAACAAAAATCTGTTGTTAGGCCAAATAAAAAAACAAGTTTGTTTCTGGTAACATGCTTGAAAAGCACAATGCGGTACGCGGCTTTTTATTTTTTATTTTATACTTTTCGAAAATGCAATGCGATATGCGGATTTTCTTTTTTTCTTTTTTTTAACCAAAAATGCAGAAAGAAAAACACATAAAAACAATGCTCTTGGATTATATTATTATTCATTAATATCATTATTAACCATAAAAGTTTTGTTTATAACTTTATCCGCCCTTGGTTTCTCTTTCAAGTTCAATAATACAACATTCGACTTGTTTTGTTGCATCTTTGTTTGTTTTTACGCAAGTCTCCAGTAAGCTATTTCACAGAATTGTTTTATTTATCGCCAATAAGATTTTTTTTTTGATACGAAATACGAAAAAAAAAAAAAAATGCGGAAAATATGTAACTTAACAGAAACGCGCGCAGGTTACCAGAAACAAACTTGTTTCTTTTTTTGGCCTTATACATGTACAGTTGACGCTGCTTATTGGGATCCTCTAAAGGAATTTATGATTAATTGACATATATTCAGTAAGGCCGGTAACCGTTAAGTCGGTTTAGAGGCTTTATATTCAAAATTGACCTGTTAATCGGGACACGCGTCCTGATAAATTGGATAATGTTTGGCAAAATGCATTAATTTGATGAAAATATACTAAAATTATGATGATATAAAGTTAAAATTAAAGTAATTTACATATACTGGATACGAATCTAAAACCACACAATTCTGTTGACAATCTCAGCAAACATCTCCTCAATCTATTCAAGAGGTCTGTAAAATTCTTTCATTGTGTCCATTTTTTTGGCAGCTCATGAATTTAATGTATATTTTAGTGTGAAAACATCAACTGGTTAATCGGGATATTTTTGCTACTCCCGAGGTGTCCCAATTAAGCGGCGTCAACTGTATGTAAAATAAACTAATGTATCAATTTACTACCAGTTCCCACAGATGCCAGTATGTATCACTGAAAAAACCCTGAAACTTTCAAAAAATCCTGAAAATATGCGTAAATTTTGGCAAAAAAGCTGAAAAATGGGCTGAAAAGATACAGAAACACGTAAATTTTGAGTAAAAAAACCCCTGAAATCAGATTAAAGCAGGAAAACTGGCATCTCTGAGTTCCAAGTAACCCAATCATACCCTATTAATAATTTACTTAGTCCCCTTGGCTCCAATGTCCTGCCCCAATACTATAGCTCTGGCCTTTTCATCAGCCTTTTCTAGCTGTTGTCTTCTATACCTCTGTCCAAGTTTGATTGTAATTAGCAT
>JXSR01S030735.1:57833-68370 GCA_000969725.1 Ophiothrix spiculata | reverse complement strand
AAATGTTTGCTAACCGTTCATACCTTAAGTTCGATGGCAAATATTTGGTGACGTCACGACCAAATGTTTGGTAGGAAAAATTTTGTTTGGAGGCCAAGTATGAATTCGCCTTACTTCTATCGTACCGTGAGACGCATAATGAAAACAGATACATATGTCAACAACGTAACATATCAATTACGAAGAAGGGTAACACACTTTTGTTCTAAATTAGATACGAATAAACATGAATACATAAACTAGATCAAATCCATTAAACTTATTCCCTATTCCCTGTAGGCCTTAATGTGCTTTGAATATTGAATTGCGTTTTCATGTAAATGGTTTTAACATAACTTGAGTTACTGAAATCTGACACTGACAGTTTGTAACTCAGTAAGACAGTCAGGTCTCAGGGAGAGATGGTTATGGTTTCAACTAAGATGAAAAGTTCTTGAATGCATTTAAGAAGAATATAAGTATCTATATAAAATAGCAAATGAGTGAGTCTTATACGACTATATATTTGGTTAAGGGGCTCATTGTTTTGAAGAAAACACGACCAAATTCGGTTTTGATAGACTTTTTGGAAGTTTTCTTTCCAATATATCTTGATAATGAAAGATAGATTTTCAAGTGATTGTGCATTTTGCATGAAACTATTAACACTTAACTGTGTAAGGTACCCCCGGGGGGGGCACTCACATATGGGAGTAGGGTATATATGTCCGGCGGTCAAGACCCCCTTTTTCAGGCTGCCAGGCCGCTCACTAGATCCCCATTTTCAGCATGATTCAGTTCTTTTGACCCCATTTTTGAGAAAAATTACCAAATTTTAGCTCTAACTACAAAATTGCGAAAATTTTCAGCTCAGGAGGCTATTTTTGGCCAAAATTTCAGTTCACTAGACCCCCCAAAATCGGTTTCAAAGGTCAAATTTTTGCAGAAAATCAGTTCACCTGACCCCAATTTCGGCGCTTCGCGCCTGACATACCTACCACTTTCAAAGTCGAGTGCCCCCCCGGGAAGGTACCCCGCAATTCCGTTAGTGCATAAGGGGGGGGGGGGTGTTACATGATACCCCCACCTTATAAAAAACACTTTCCCGCCTGAAATTTTTAATAATCTCTACAAGTTCTACACCATGTATAGGTACAATAATCATAACCATATTTCAGGGGAAAAAACATATAAAATATACGCGCTGTTTCAAAATGGTGGCCAAATAACCTATTTTCGTTTCGCAACTTGAATCTCGATTTTGGCCAAAATTTAAAAAAA
This sequence comes from Ophiothrix spiculata, assembly GCA_000969725.1. NCBI lineage: Eukaryota > Metazoa > Echinodermata > Ophiuroidea > Amphilepidida > Ophiotrichidae > Ophiothrix > Ophiothrix spiculata. Next base: position 67,110 of record JXSR01S030735.1, on the reverse strand, counting down.
ACCACTTTCCGAAGGAATTTTCCAATTAAATTTGACTCAAATTAGGAGATCATGAATACATTGACATAATTTGTTGAAATAAAAATTTGGAAATTTTTACTCCAGGGCGGTTTTGAGGGATATCAATATTTTTCGCACCAAAATGCTAATTTATGCTAATTGGCTCAAAAATGACGCGGTTGATCTCAATTTTTTTTTTTGCGCCAAAAGAAGCACAACTACCATTTAAGCAATTAAATAAATTAACGGCCCAAAATATTGCAGTGTTAAAATGCGAGAACCGAAAAAACAAATGGGTACCATGGTCCCCCCCCCCGCCTTATGCAGTTAAGTGTTAAAGTTATTGTCGACAAAAGGAATTTAATTTGTTTAGTTAACATTAATAATGGAAATAATAAGGGCTCGACAGCAGCAGACGTACTTTCCTACATAAATAATAATGACTTGGTCATGTACAAAATATTTCAATTAAAAGTTTTGCAATTTCAGTGTTTACTTTCCTAATTATGAAGTTTCCAATAATTAATGCTATCATAACCAGCACTTTTATTTGCATTAAATTTGTCAACTGCTTTTGGATATCATTTTCAATTATTGATTTCGTGTATATGTTACAGGGCTTTGATTCCTGAAGATGATTTTTGAAGCAATCTTTTGTCCAACATCCGCAAAGAAGAGGTAACTAAAGTGTTTAGAAAGATTTTAAGGCTGTGAAACTGAAGTTACAACATCAACAAATTTACTTTGAACGGAGTGTTTTATAGCTCTTCTAATATATTTCTCACCGGGTTTTCTCACTATTATTTTTAGATTTTAGAATCGTCTCGTAATACGAACGCTTTATCTTACGAATCAACATGTTCAATTTATTTCTAAAGGCTACAGTCCCTAACGTCTCGCTCGGCTGAATGTCATGTTTACTGAAGGTTTTTACCTACTTACACCTATCAGAATATCGCATTTTTTGGCGTGGCGTACATATTAAATAGAGTCTCTAGTTTATACATGGAACTTTACTAGTGATTTAACGTCCATTATCAAGGTCAAAATGACGCCTAAAGACTACTTCAAAAAAGTTGACCCTTTTCGCCGAAACTTCATAATTTGCTTGATACTTCTTATTGAATTACAAACAATATTTTATAAATATGCTGAGTTGATTTTGAATGATAATGTAACAAACCCGCGTTGTTTTGCCCGAAAATCCTGACGTGAATTACGACTCTGAGTTCGCCCTGTTTGAGCTGTGAATTGCCTGTTTTAAGTATCCACATTATCTACATTTTGTCTGATATACGCATTCGCATAATTTACTTACAAATTGAGCATTCTAATGAGGCAAAAATTGCAATTTTTATGTAAACAGAAGAAAAATACGGCATTCTAATGTTTATGTTTTAGATGTTAGTTCACGATCTCAACGCTGCCTTGATAGCTCAGCGGTAGATCCCTCGCGTCGTACTGCATGACTAACCCCTGCTATAATCCATGGTTCGAGTCCCCGCAAAGGCAGTGGAAACTATTTATATTTTTATGATTAAAAAATAGTTAGGATTCATATTTCCCTGAGCAGATGGATTCCCTTTACCCTTAAAGTCTTAAATATTAGCTGGTTGTTTGGGGGTTCTAAAGGTATTCAATCAATCAATCAATCAATCAATCAATCAATGATAAAAGTACTTGCATAACATGCATACCTTATGAAGGGGTCTATTCTTACAGGGGACCCACGGCTTTACGTGACTGTCCGACCACGGAGCAAATAGAGTAAAGTTTCTTGCTCAAGGAAACAAGGAGACGTAAACCCGGGGCTCGAACCCACAATCTCTGTATTACGAGACCCGTGCTCTAACCGCACGGCCACGCTCCCCTCGTTTATACATTATGTTTTTCTTCTTATTTTTAAACAGTCCTTTAGTGATCCAAGGGTGAATGCGCACGTTATAAAGTTCATCAAACGTGGCACCTAATTTATAAGATTATAATCATCGTCAACATTCACATTATCAAGAATTTCGTATCACTGAACATTTGAAAATTTCTCTTAAAAGTTTCTCAGTAAGCATTTGCATGGTTTCTATAAATATTTTTTTCTGCATTCCATTCCTAGTTGCAGCAACTTCAATATTTGCAGACAAAATAGTTAGAAAATGGTTATTAGGAAGGTAGATATAATAATGCCATTATTATTAGTTAAGCTATTATCAATATATTGCAAATAAGTTGTTTGGTTGTCCTCCACCGCCCGCCCCAATGTTTCGAAAATGAGAAAAAGCTTTTACTGTACAAAGGTATACCGCACCTAATTTTCAGATTTCCAATTTTTTTTTTCTTTGAGAATTTTTGGTCTTTTGAAAATATTTTTTAATTTGTTGTTTTAATTTTGTTTACATTTTAATACTGATTTTAAACTTGTATTATTTTACAGAGGCCATAATTTGGTGTAGCCTTGACTTACATTTGAAAAAAAAAATCTAAAAAAAAAATCCGCCCGCCCGCACTTGCTTAAAAAAAGTTGTGGAGGAAAACCAAACAATTTATTTTTTTTTAGTCTTAGGGTACTAGTGTTTCCGTTGTGTTTCTTGTTGGCTTATATATTGTAGGTAACAATGAATAAGGGTAAATCAATTCACGATAATCGTGGCATTCGTGGATAGGCCTGTGATTTTCAACTTTTACAATATCGCCCATGATATAAAAATATTTTTTCTGAATCAACCTCTTTGATGATTGGCTCAATGTTTCGTGTACAATGGATGGTTGAATGTGATGGATGTTGAAACAACTGCAATTATAGTATTTTTGGTTTCGCCTTCTGTTCTAATAAAACAAGATTAAAAACTACAATTTTCTATACAGAGATCTTATTAAATTCTATAATTTATTTTATCAGAAATATAAAGGCACACGCCACCCTTTTTTGCCGAATGCTATTGGTGCGCTTTAGGTTAAAATCAGGAATATTATTAATTATCATATAATAAAACATTTTAAAATTCTCAGTCTGTTTTTCATTATTTTAAGGTGAATTCTGTTGACATGACCAGCGAACATCAACCTCACTGCTCTAAAACTCAAACTAAGTACGGATTAACTAACCCTTATTTTAAAACCCATTTGGTTAAGTAAAAATTGGCAGGATAATTTGATTTTCATTTTCGCTCTAAAGTTTCAGGGCATCAATCCGGAGAAAAAAGACTTTTAAGCTCTTAGACTAATGGAATGCATGATATAGTAGCAGATGCGAGGCGACACCGAGCCCTGAAATAGAAGGTATTTTGAATAAATTTTGAATAAATTTAATATGTAAATTGGGCTTGAGATGAAAAATGAAAGCTCATCTCCCCGAAAACATGACTTATTTTTTTCAAAATGAAAATATTCGAAACATTGGTTCGTTATCGTCTCATGGGTCCGTGAAATATTACACATTACTCAACCATGGCTGAAAGCTATGAATATTCCAACACCATTACTGTGTTTAAAGTTCAGTTGTCTGGACGATAACATTTGCTTATTAAAGAAAATATGAGTAAGGGCCGAATCATAGTCGGCCTCCAAACAATTTTTTTCCTACCAAACATCTGGTCGTGACGTCAAAATGACGAGTGACTCCAAACAAAATAACTTCAACACTGAGTTGAGACCAAACAAAATTTCGCGCTAAATTGCACATGTTATTGAATTGCCATATACATTGGACCAAATAATTGCTATCCGTGAATCATAGTGTAAGTTCGATGGCAAATATTTGGTGACTTCACGACCAAATGTTTGGTAGGAAAAATTTTGTTTGGAGGCCGACTATGATTTGGCCCTAAATGTCAGTCGTTTAAAATGATTGAAGTATTTGAAATGACTATATAAGGAGACATGTATCTTAAGGCTAGCATTTATTTTCTTTTATTCATCATCATTTGTTTGTAGGATACAGATACTTTATCTCTTCTTTTCTCAGGCTTTATCTCTTCTTCTCTTAATTTAACAAACATACAGACAGAGGAGGGTGGCTGCGTAATAAATTGCCTGTTTACCCAGACTGTTTACTCAGATTTGATTCGTATTCATCCGTGGTATCGCCCGTATATTTCAATGCGTAAATAACAAGAGAAGTAGTTCTTCAAAACATTCAGAATATCTTTTTAGTTTTCTGGGGTTAAAGTTCCAACCCCAACGGTTTTGGAATCTGCATATGTTAATACACTAATTAAGGGCATAAAATGAAAATTTTGAGCGTTAATTAAAATTCAAGTTTTTTGAATGGGAGTTTCGAAATCTCGTGACGTCATGTCCTACCCCCCCCCCCCCCCCCCCCCTGCATACAGACGGCAAGATAATCTGCATCTCGTTATAATTTTACAAAGCATGCGTTATAAGCTGCACATTAGTCTGGTTTTAAACAAATCGAGAGATAGATAGCGTTGAGCTATTTCATTGGAATGATGCTATTTTAGGAATAATGACCCTTCGGAGTAATGATGCGACACCGAATTATTATACACTTCTGGTAATGGAAGTTATAAATGTGACTGTCCATTTCAAACGAGCCGTAAATGCAGCAATCTTCATTTTGCGCTAGATGTGAAAATACGTGTCAAGGTCGTTATTTGCCGGAATTGATTTCTTGACAGATTCACAATCTTTGTGCTTACTTTAAATAGAGATGGTCAACACGCCAACGGTAAAATTTGAATTTCCGAGGGTAATTTTAAGTGGCAAAACAAATGTGAAACACCTTTATTTTCCTTGATATGTTTTGTAGAGCCGGTGTTCTACTTTAAAAATAAAAAACAAATAAAAAACAATTAATCAGGATATTTTGATAATTTGGGGTCAAAAACAGCAGAAGTCACATTTGGCACTTATTGGTGATTGATGGCGACACACGGCTAAATAGAAATATACAACCCCTTCTGACAAAGCAAACAGTTTTTGAAATAGGGTCATTTTTCATTTTTTCATGAAAAAAAACTTAGAAATGTCATATGCACAGTCCTTAGAAATGTCATATGCGCATGCTCAAACGGACCGTTCCATTTGTGCAATAGGGATTAAAAATATACCCATGTTCATCATGGTAAACTTAAAGTAAATGCATTTAACAAATATAATAACTACTACGGATATTACTTTGTTTATAGTTCACACTTTATTAATAAATCAATTAAATTATCGTCTGAGCCTGAAGGTAACCCCTTTTATGATACAAACACAAATCAAAACACACAATTCAGTCAACTACCCCCTATCAGACTATACCATGTTTGCGAACAATGTTTATACGTATTTTCCTATACTGAAATCTTGTGAATTTCGATAAAATATTTATAGATAGTGCTTTATCTATATGATTTCAAGTTGATTTTTTTAGATTTCTCTTCAAAATACGGTCATTTTGATATGCAAATTCTCTAATTTGGAAATTATTTCCTTTTTTTAGACAGAAAAAAATCAATTTTCCAATTCTTTTAAGGTATTTGAATAATTTATTTTTGAACATTTAAAATCTTCTTTAAAATAGCATCCGATTTAATGACATTGTGTATGCTATACTCTAAAAAACTTCAAAAATAAACCGAGTTCTGTTCGAAATTAATTTCTCCAGGCTTTCTCCATGAGATTTCGCCTAGCAGTAACCTGTGTTGTTAAACTGCAAAATACTCTTCGCTTAGAAAATGAAGCCCAATACGGAACTGTCCTAATCAATAAAAACAAGTAACATTAGGCAAGATCGATGCAGATGAGTGGTAATCCTTTTTATTGACAGAGTGAAAATTCCCATACTGTGTTATAACTTCCCGGGCGTAAGTCTCATTGAATATCCTTTTTATTGACAGAGTGAAAATTCCCATACTGTGTTATAACTTCCCGGGCGTAAGTCTCATTGAATAAACGTGTCGCCACTGATTTCGTATTTGTCAAAACTTTAGCTATGAGATTTTCAATTATTATTTTTAATTACTTCTGTTTTTCCAATAATCGTGAAATTTTCAGGATTTCATATTTTTACTATATAGTTTGGAAATATTAAAAATTATATACACTTTTTTGAAATGGGCCAACAATACACTGGACTGAAAAAGGCGTTACGCTCAGCTGTAGTGTGAGAATACATTGACCACCTCTACTTTAAAACACTAACAAAGTTTTACTTCAAGAAAATGATCGGGAATATTTAAATACATCTGTATATTTACAGAAAATATCGGGTTTACTGATCATTGAACGTTTTTATCTCAGTTATACATTTTATTTTATGACAACCTTTGACGGACCAACCATGATAACTTGACTTCTGGAGATCGAGTGAAGTTTATTGAGGTGTCATTTTAATCCTTATAACATGGTCAAATATTTAAAAAAAAATGAAAATTGCAAGAGTCTGTATTTACGGCTGATTTTGGGATGGACGGTTACATATAAATATTGAAACGTCGACATGATTTCATTTCTATAATAGACAACAAAGAACATGTGACTACGTGAGTATAACTTAGTACTTCTATCCACGTAGTCATGTAAGCTCTGCTGGATTTTTTTAAAAGTAACTCGTTCAAACTCCTGAAGGAGTACTTGAAGGATTATGATAGAAAACGAGTCTACTTTCTACTTTGAAAACGTAGAGCGCCATTAAAGTACAGAGAGGTATTTGTTAAAATCACTGTTTTACTTTGTTATCATCGTCAACTTCTATTACGTCTTGCACAACTCTTCAACAAGTGTTAGCAGGGATACTCAGACTTCAGTGCATATTGTATTCCTGTTAGTCAGTCGGTTCCCTATATTTTGTTCGAGGCAATCGTATTATTTGATCTAAAAAACAATGAACTGAAAATTTAAGGAGAAATTATGTTCATCTCTTCAAGACATCATATTTTTATTACAATACATTTCTTTATCCTTATTCCAAAAAATCCAATCTCGTTTTCCTTCAATGCATATTCTCTCGCTTTGAGTGAGTATGTTTTCATGCTTCCATGGTCTCATCATAGGCAGTACATCTCTGTGGTACATCTGTGGTGCCCGTTTATTGCTTGCTTTAACCATTATGAGAATAAAGTATGTACATAACTAAAAAAAAAAAGCAAAATTGAGGATGACCAAGCAAAAGAATTAGGGTTATGATTGAGGGTTGAAGGGTGAATCAGGTGACACCATTTAGGGTATCACAACAGCCATTTTCAAGAAATATGGTACTTTTTCAAACCCATGTGTGAAAACATCGGTATAATCCCAATTTAGGGTGTGAATATTGGAAAAGGGTTATATTTTGGCTTCAGAAAAACAAACACCCTTTAGGGTGTGTTTTGAAAAACCGTGGTCACGCTATGCCTGCATTTTACTTGACTGTCCCCCGGATTAAAGAACAGACAGGTATTTGTAAAATTCACCCTTTTACTTTGTTATCATCGTCAACTTCTATTGCCTCTTTTCAACAAATGCTAGCAGGGATACACAGTTGCATATTACATTCCTGTATGTCAGCCGGTTCCCTATATTTTGTTCGCGGCAATCGTATTATTTGATCTAAAAACATTGACATGAAAAAAAATATGTTCATCTCTTCAAGACATCAGTTTTTGTTACAATACATTTAAAATCCAATGTCGTTTTCCTTCAATGTATATTTTCTTGCTTTAAGTGAGTATAATGTTTCCGTGCTTACATGATTTTATCTTAGGCTATTTAGAGTATACGGCACAATTAATACAGTGCATCTCTATTCTGTGGTGCCCATTTATTGCTTGCTTTAACCATTATGATTTACAGTACGTACGGTACAAAAACATGCAAAATTGTGAGTAAATTTGATGAAAACAGATGCATTAAATGTGTTTCCAAATATTTATATTTAATGACAAATCAATACTGTCAAAATCAAAACCACACCCAAAATATAAATGTATTGGAATTGAATTAACATCGAACATCTGCCATACCGACTCATCATGAACATCAAGAAGACCAAAGATGTGCTATGCAGAAAGATACAAGGCCACTCAATAACAGTAGATGGTAAAACAAATGAAAATGAGGAAAGTCTCCCTTGAAAATGATACTCAAGTAGAAGTGATAAGACGAATCCAATTAGCTTGGGCAAAATGTGGGTAACTAAGCATCATTTACCAAGATGAACATCCCATATCACCCAAAACTCTGAATCTTCAACCAATGCATAGTCCCAATACTAAAATACACTTGAAAACGCTTTTACAGATAGTCATATTCTTTTTTTTAGGTTGTTTTTACTCAAATCAATTTTGATCAAAATTTTATAGTATTGCATGCATTAACCTTAAAATATTTTCCCCAGGTATAGTTCCGACGAATTCAACAAAGATAGAGTGTCAAGACTTGAAAAACGATTCCTCTTTCAACAATTGTGAAAATAATGGGGACATATGTCGGGAGCAGGATTGGTATGTAAATTCTTGATATCAAAATGGTTATTTTTTCATTTTTTAATATTTTAACCTAAACCTTAGAAATCTCATGCGGACAAAATAAAATATATGAAAAAAGATGATATATAATACTTAAACATGTTCATCAATTCAGTTGAACTACATAACGTAATAAAAACTTCATAGCTTAATCTCCATTTGCTACCTCAAGTCACTAACGTATTGATACTAAAATAGGCCCAAAATGACCAAAACAAAATCATTTTGGGCCAATTTTGGACCTATTTTTGGCAATATTTCAAAAAGTAAGTCAAAAATCAAAATTTTGAGAAATGTATGCTAGTTGAAGGTCTACCCCTGCCTTAAGGGCACAGTACTCCGTACGATTTGATGACATCGTATAGAATACTTTTAGAACGGGGATTTGATGACATAGTGTTTCTAGATTCTAAAAAGCATAATAGGTCCAACTTTTATTTTTTCAAAATTTAGTTAGGTTGGTCCAAGAACAAGGATTTTTGGACCCTTAATCCAAAATCATACATTTTGGTCAAATACTGACATAACCATCATCTTATACATAAAAATCCACATCTAGAAATGTATACTTTTATATGAATTTGATTATCGGTTGCTGAGTTACAACCCTGGTGGAAATCGAGTACAATTCTAATACAAATCGAGTATAATTCTAGTACAAGATCGGAATGTCCACATTTGGAACATCATTCGAGTACACTTTAAGTACAATTCTAGTACAAATTGCATGTTTAACAATACAGACGATTTGTACTAGAAATGTATTTAAAGTGTACTCGAATGATGTTCCAAATATGCACATTCCAATCTTGTACTAGAATTGTACACGATTT
>JXSR01S030735.1:14899-30016 GCA_000969725.1 Ophiothrix spiculata | reverse complement strand
ACATACAGATACAATGTTATTCTATTCACATGGAGGAATGATATTTAGCCTAATTGACCAATCACAATGACTGTATCAATAAACAGTTTATTTGCAAGGTCATAACACAATAGTCATGCCTAAAACCAAAGTCCCAGTGTTTTGATCAACACCACGTAATGCCCAAATGATTTTTTAGTGGTATTTATCTACACAAAGCAGTCTCTTAACAGCTTTGAAGGTCCAATGCATCTCTAAAGTCTTGTGCACATATAGAAAGAGATTTGTGGTTGAAGAGGCCATTGATCAAATCAAAGACATTTTCACGCAGTGAGAAAAACAATAACAACAATTGAATACGCTACATGTACTACACAAAATTTCAACTCCACAAAAACTGTTTTTGAGTTATATAGAAAAAAAACTGAATATCTTTTTATTGGAGTTACTCAACCAATCAATTACTTGTCCTGAGGAGCTTTATTAACTAAAACAATTTGACAGCATATTATGTGTTTATATAATTTGCGTTTCCATGGCAACACTAGGGGAGATTTAATTCGCTGAGTTGGGATTTAATGTCATAACAAAATATGTATGTTTCACTAGTAAAAGATGAAATAAATAGTTGAGAATGTACATTATGTAGCAAATTAGTGCTACTGAAATTTTTTTTAAAGGCTTATGCCCATCATATACATGTAGGGTGTTTTGGAGTTGTGATTTTGAAGGACCAAGCTCAGGTAAACTATCTTCGGGGTGTCGGAAGTCACCATGTCCCAATGTCGCAAATTGGATCGCCATTGAGTGTTGTGGCACCCTGTATTGTGCTACTATATCCATGCAAATAAAAGGTTTGTCTCTGACAGAAGAATGATACCTTGTATCTGTCATTTTGAGCTCGTGGCACTATAATGTACATGTAAGATAACTCAGTTTGACCAAAATGGTTGAATTGGGCTGTTCTTGTACTGGCGTATTCAATTATGTAACCTACATAGCCATTGTTCAAATATTAATTTTGTTTACAAAATACCGGCAGCAGAGAAAAAAACAAAACAAAAACAAACAAATAAAAAATGCCTCTGAAAGTTAAATATTTGTCAATTTCCACTGTAATCACTGGTAAACGGGACTTATCAATGCCACTATGTTTAGATTAAACATCATCTCTGAACATCAATATGACAAAATGACCACTTCATTTCGAAACTGCTCTTTTAAATGTCTATGATATCTTTAATTTGTGTTTACAGAATTCTTTCTCAAACTTATACATGATAATATTATTTTCTTGCTAGCTTTTATTATGATGAGTTAAAAAAGGATACAATATAATTTTCACGTATGAACACTATATGTTATGTCAAGATACGATTTAGCTGGTATTAATAGATAAATTTGAAACCGATAATATCTGCTATTATCCTTTTCCTGAGCGATAGGTCAGATTCCACTTAAGAACGTCCAAATCAAACATTAGTTTGCTGTGTTCCTGATGTCTTAGGAGAAATATTTGCATTTTTCATTGCAACATTTTGACAATCAACTGAATCAGTTCCTTTGCAACAAAAAACCTGATAAAAGGCTTTCCTATATCGTGGATTGCAGCTGTACACTATAGGATTAACTGCAGAATTGATCAAAAATAGAACTCTCCCGATCCAACTTAGTAACACAACAGTTGGTTCATTAAACGCACTGCTTCCAAAATGCTTGAAAACACTCTCAACATTAGCTATGGAGAATGGAGTAAGGCATATAAAGAACAAAACTCCGTTGATAACCAACATCTTTGCCACCGTGTTCCTTGTTTGAATCGCACGCATATTTGCCTGAATATCAGTTTGGTTGTCAGATGTAGGAAAGACAGCTTTTCCCAAATGATATATGATTAAGGTATACATGATTAAATTGACACTAAGTGTGAAAACAAATTGGATCAAATCTGTCATAAAAAGTGCTCCTGAACACCATGTACAGGTGAAAACACAAAACGGTGCGGTGAAAAAAATTTCATTTTCTTCAATTCCGCATAAAGTAACTCCTTTATAAGGCGCAGCAAATGCAGCGAAACATAACGACACCAGCCATACGCATAACACCATTCGAATTGCGCGCATTTCATGGCTAATAATTCTGTGCCAAAATGTATGGCAAATTGCCAAGTATCTCTCTATGCTTACAAGGGTTACTGTCCATAAAGAGGCATAATAACAAAGATATATCAGAAAGTTTGGTAACGAACATCCAAATGAGGTATAGAAAGAGAAGCGAAGATCGTATTCTGGACATATCATGTAATCGCCGATATATTGTATAAAACCAGCTAGGAGCAGAGACGAATCAGCAAATGCTAAGTTCACCAGATAGATGTTCGTAATGTTACGCATGAACTTCACCCTGTATACTACAAAGATGAAAGCACAGTTACTTACGACTCCAAAAATCACAACTAATGGCACAAATACGGTTACAAAGATTTTTGATGATTCTGTATATTTCCAGTGAACCAGTGTTTCAAGTGTGTGGTTAACTCCGCATTCAACTTGCATGATTGGTTGCTCAAATAATACTTCAATATCAAATAAAAGTGATAAATTTGAATATCTGTAAGAACGTCTGTGCAAACGTGTCAATCCTCAATTCAAAATGCAGAGATAGAAACAATAGCAATATCCTCTTAACGGGAGCTCATCACACCTTCCTCGTTAGATTGATGTTTACGTCTGGTGTAAACTCACTCTCTACATCACTTTCAAACACACTTGACAAGTCAGTAATGCGCATGTCACTTGAGAGGAAACAAGACATAGTTTCCGTGCTGCAGTCTGGACTATTACAAAGGTTTCACATTTCGGATTCACAAGCACCTTTACTGACAATTTCACGAGGATATGAATTATTTCTAAGCCAGAATTTCTTTCATTTCTCAATTTTGATATGCCATGCCATATTAAGAGTAATAAAACTCAATAATACTGAAATATAAAAACGTGCTTCTTGTTTTCATATGTAATTTTTGATATGTTAACCCTTATTCTCCTAAGCTATTTTTTGTAACACGTTCTCAAAGGGGGGGGGGGGGTTGTTGCAACCCCCCTAATATTTTGGAACGGAACCCCGTATGAACTTGGTTTTGCTATTATAATAGATAGATATGATCCCCTACTATCCAACGATACCAAGATCATTAAAATCGGTCAAGGCGTTACGTAATTATGATGTCATAAAGTACTTTCGGATTGCAAAATCAGGCAAAATTGCATTATGGCAAAAATGGCCACCAAAATCAAAAGTTTGCTGTAAAAGTTCTTAATAACAGATTTTCATCCAGTTTTTGCTAATTAAGAAGGGAAATGATGATTCTAACATGTCTTGTAAGTTTGAGTCTTATAGCGTGCATGAATTTTTCTAAATGGCGACTTAAAAATTTCCGGGATTTCACCCCCCTACACCCCAACTTTGACGGCCTACCCTAACCCCACCTTACATGGTACCTCCCTAGATTTTTCCTCCCTAGTTTTTTCATCATCAAAATGACCGCAAAGGGTGTAAAAGAGATTACTCAAATGCCTGGGGCCGGTTGCTTTTGCGTTTTTATGAAGCGGGAAAAAACCCTTAGGGGGGGGGGGGGGGTTGCAACAACCCCTCTTCGGAGAATAAGGGTTAAGGACGATATTAATTACTGACGAACTTTACCTCTTTGTTTGTGGATGATAGAGTACCGTGATAACAATACAATAATACAGTGTTTGTTACGCACTGGATAGCACATAAGGTAGCCATATTGCAGTTATCGCCCACTGCACGCTACACCGCGACATTTGCATTGCTAAACCAAGTCGGAGATCTTTAAAGTTTAATTCACAAACAACGCAAGTGTATCTACCCGCCACGGTCATACCAATTATCTCAATGACGTACCATGCTCCTAAGGCGTGACCGCTGTCCCAGTATAACCTGGTTAACAAGGCATTTGGGGTGTGCCTTACGTGTTTTTTCAATGGACTCGATCAGGTCCTTTAAATTATCGTATGCTAATGAGTATGGTGTCATGAGAACAAGAATTTTATGATCTTGATTGACATGTGTGTACGATTGACATGTGTTGATAGCTTAAAGGATGCGAGCGTGGTGGGCCAATGAAAGTGGGTATGTCGAAACTCGTTGGCACAGGAAATTTACACCTGAAATAGCGTGGGAAATCCGAATGAGCTGACCGGGGTCTTGTTACAAAATGTACCTAGTCAGGCTTACCCTTTGGTCTTTTGTGTTCACATTTTATTGCATTTCCTCTCATACTAGAAGGGTGTAACCCTTACACTCTTCCGCCAGAAGATATACTTTACGCTGTAAGGTATATCTTCTGTCGCAAATATTCTGATATTAAATCATTTTTAAAAAAAATGGTGTGCGCAGCTGATAGATTTAATTTGCTTGTCCTAATGGTTCATACACTCCATGACACTGGGGAGAACAGACATAGTTACAATAAAATTGGAATACTACAACATTTTCCCGAAATTTGTATAATGCCCAGATGTTGCATAACCTTCAGTTGTTAATTATAACTTTTCGCAAGTTTTATGTAACTTATACAACTATGAATAACTGTTTGCCATTTCATTGCTTTGTGCAATTTTGTTCAGATTTAGCATGCATTAATACTACTTTTGGCAATGTAACCTTTTGGAAATTTTTAAATTTCTTGCAAGTTCGTGTAACTTTTCGCAACTATGTGTTACCTTTTGCAACATTTTTTTTTGCATGTTTGAGTATATTTTATCTTTGCATAATTTTTCGCAACATTTTTGAAACTTTGCGCATACAAATCGTAATGTTGTGCAACTTGTTTGTTTTCTTCGTTCGTGCGCATTTTTTTATTATTATTAACTTTGGGATTTTAGAATGTAAGTTTTGCATAATTTGGTGAATCCTATTTTTGACAGGCAAGTACAATTTGATATCGTTATGTAATTAAGAACCGATTCTTCATATTTTCATGGCAGAAAATTTTAAGTGATTGAGTTAATTTTTAGTATATATATCCACGGTTTTTATATGAGGAGAGTTTAGTTGTACATGTATGCTTAATTTTAACTCTACTAAAAAAAAACCCTGCTGCATCTTGTCAAACGCCCAAATTGAAGGCATTGGTGAAATAAACGGGGTAAGAATATGGATTCCATATATTTTTTTATTTCAACTGAAAAGACACAAAGTTTTTTATTTATTTGTTTTAACCATATCGGAAGTAAATTAAATAAATACAATAAACATCTCTAAACAAAATAAAATGACACCACTCAATCCTCAATAACAAATATTGCGCGGATTCACATTAGTGCCTGGTACCAAGTATCTTCATTCTGTTGAGTCTGACATCCGTGAAGTAGAGCCAAGTGCTCATGTTTTTGCGCTCACAGCAAATATACTTTTTTTCAGATTTTAGATTTCAGATTTTATTAGATCATATAACATGGCAGCCTTGAGGCTGAATTGCATTATACAATGAAGAAACATTAAACAAGAAAATATGAAAAGATACATTTAAACAAAAAAAAGCAAAGTACAAATGAAGACGGTTGGAATGGGCTGGCAAACTGGTAATCAGGAGCTATTCAACAAATCGATGTAATAAGGAATAGGACTCCTAAAAAACCTCAGCGTACGAGCAGGCAGTTGGGTGAAATCACTGGCATTCCTAAGCTTTCTTCCATGAATTTCAATTCTTCTTGGGAGAACAAGTTGCAAGTGCGAGCAGATTTGGAAAGAGCGCAAGCAAATTTAAGACAATGTTCCTCCCTCCTACTGTCCTAGAAGAAAGTGTTTCTAATTTACAGGCATGTAATGCATTTTCATAAGATGTGTATTCAAAGCCTAAAATGATTCTTTGGAAGGAAGTGCTTTATTATCATGATTATACAAGGAGTATTGTATTTATGTGTTCTAATTTTGTGATTGACAACCATTCTTTTTGAATAAATATGTATAACAGCACAGTGTTATTCATGTCTGTGCATGTTTAACCCCTTTTCACATTCTACTATACAATTGTTGTTTCCAAACTTTACAAAATCACAAAACTGTATTCTGAGACTTAACTAAGTAAATGTAAATGATTTTACAAAGTTTTCACAAATATGAGGGACGGAAAATAAATGTCTTGTCTATTTGTATAACCTGTTGGCCTCAACCGGGATTGATCATGGGTACATATTTGATTTAGAGTTGAATTGTTTCCATAAGATCACTTAGGCTCTGAAATGCGATATCTTGCTATTTCATTTTAACTTAAAAATGATCTTTAGATAGCAAAATTTTATTTGATATTAATTCTATATATAATATTTTCACTGTTACTTGGCCACCAGGTGAGGTGTTTAACGGTATGATGTGTGATAATATCAGATCATCACTCGACATGGGTCATATTATTGGCTATATTTATTGGCAATATTTGCATTCGATCACTTAGGCTCTGAAATGCGATATCTTGCTATTTCATTTTAACTTAAAAATGATCTTTAGACAGAAAAATTTTATTTGATATTAATTCTATATATAATATTTGCACTGTTACTTGGCCACCAGGTGAGGTGTTTAACGGTATGATGTGTGATAATATCAGATCATCACTCGACATGGGTCATATTATTGGCTATATTTATTGGCAATATTCGCATTCGATAAAATGAGTTAATAAAATAGTCACATATTTTTCTAGTTTAGATGCCTATTCTGACTATTTATGTATGCTTATTCTTACCAAGTATTTCATCAAATAATAAAGAAATAAAACCATTTCCAAACGTTATGTTGTAAATATATTTATCTTAGTCATGTAATATTGAAAATGAAAACATTTTGAATGTTGAAAGTTATGTTCTCACGTTCTTGAAAATTAGGTATAACAAAATATCAACGGCGGTAAAGTTATGTTAGCACAATCATTAATGCTTGAAATTTAGAGAGTGGAGCCCGCATGAACAAACGACATCACGCATGACATTGTAGTGCAAGTTATTCTTATTTATCAGGTCTGACAACCATCCGAATGTCTAAAGGAGGGCCTCTGTATCGCAAAAGGAATGGATTTTGGTAAATGTTTTGCTATTTTTTACCACGGTAAAACCTGTAGGCTTTCCTATACATGTCTTTGATTCTTATACAACAATTCAGCTGACTATTTTGCCCTGTAATTCAAAACCAAATTTTAGTATTCATGGTGCTTTTTGGTATTCATCAAGCTTGTTCTTTATGTTAAGAAATAATACATTGACGGGAGTTACAAAAGGAGATAATTTGTCATCGAAGGTATTCACAGGTAACATTGAGGGTTTCTTCCGCTACCAGACTTAGGTAGGAGGGTTTCTAAATGCAAATTTAGGATTCATTTCAAGTGGCTTACGTCACGAATATTTAAAATATTACAAAAATCATGTTTTAACCTTTCCACAAAACTCAAAAACAACAAAAGTGTTCTCTTATTAAACCTTTATAAGGTATTCCAAATTTGTGCGTGAACCACTACTCTTTACAGATTTCAACATTCTGTTACCAATTAGTATAATGTTATTGACCAGTGCAGTAGTATTTTTTCAAAATTTTCTAGCGATTGTATACGCCAGGGACGCTGGACGTATAATGCGATCAGCCAGGGATCAGCTATCGGCAACCATTATTGTCGCCACGTCCAACCTCTGCTTCCAAAAACAACCTTCCGACGAAAGAGGAATCAATATTGATGAATGAAATTAACAGACTTCCTATTTGTTGTTGACGTGGCATTTGTGACCTAAACAGTGAAGATATAGAACGCCATGAATAAAAAATGAAGGTGGAATTGAGAATGTACGAAGGAAAAACAAAATACGTTGCAATTGTGCCCTTTAGGCGGTTCAAAAACAGTTGTAACTCGGCAAACTTCATATATAACAGGGGTTGGCCAAGAATGGGTATTATATTTTTATAATGCATGTTAAAATAATCTAATACGCCAAAATAAGAAAACCCCAACTCCAATAGCTCCTATCCGTTCTGTAAAATGTAAATGCATGCAAATCTCTGAAAATGCTTTGAAATCACCAAAAAGCATTTTCATATCTATATCCCAATCATAGTGTCACATTTGACCTTGTAGTTGACTTTTTTGATATTGTTAGATTATTTTTCTAGTATATAGTTGCAGAGGGGAGCTCATGGAGTTGGGGTTTTCTTGTAATGACTGTTTAAGTATAGCAACTATGTACTATAACAATTATCTAACAATGTATAAAAAAAAGTCAACTACATGGTCAAATATAACACTACAGTCTAATCATAACGACCCTGTTTATGAGCTCATTATGCGTATTCCAGGTCCCGCCAAACGAGAAAAAAATTGGTCACGAGATTTAGTTTTTTTGAAACGTGACCTGCTTAAAATGCTGGCTTTGAACCCTTATTATCTGAAAACGGTGAAAGCAAATGTAAATTTGGAACGGGGGTATGTAAATTTGGAGTTTTTTTCAATACAATGCATATGAATTTGTTTGCTGTTGATAAACAGGAATCATTATATGGCATTTTATATAAAAATCAACGATTTTAAGACTTTTAAGCAACCAAATTTGAACCCTTACATCAATCTTGTTTTAGAAGATAAAACGCCGTCAGTTGGCTCGATTCTGCTAGTAAAAATATATAAAAAAAGATTGATGAAATTTGAAAAATATGTTTTGCCTGTAAGGCCTGTAAAGTGAAGAAATAAGGAGAGGAAAAATATATACGTTGATGTGATGTACGAAAGGTATATTCGGCTCTTCGTACTTGCCTGCAATTTGTATTGCGACAACTGGGCATCAAAAGTTCGATAAGTACTACCTT
The DNA here is from genome assembly GCA_000969725.1 of Ophiothrix spiculata. Taxonomy (NCBI): domain Eukaryota; kingdom Metazoa; phylum Echinodermata; class Ophiuroidea; order Amphilepidida; family Ophiotrichidae; genus Ophiothrix; species Ophiothrix spiculata. The sequence continues at coordinate 21,166 of JXSR01S030735.1, read as the reverse complement.
TAGTCACGACGGGTCATCCTCTGACGTCGGAAACCTGCACGAATCTCAGGTCAGAGTTTGATTTGACTGGCCTCGCTGTATTTTGTATTTCATGCGAAATGTAATGAATTTAACATTTATTTTCCAGACTGAAAAGGTTTTTTTTATCATGTGTCAGCAAAGGTTTTTTTAAAAAAAATTATCATGTGTCAGCAAGGTAAACAAAAGCAACCATTACATTAATCTTGTTTTAGCACATTTTAACGCAAGATTTTCACAGGACTTGAAGAAACAATGTCTAAATTTTGCTTAGTAAACTTATCGGCATAAATATATATTTTACACTGAATTAATATTTGTAGAGAAAATCACCGGTCTAGTTTGCGGGTTCATCGCGTGAAATAATTTGCCAGTAAAATTGCATGAAATGTCACACATATTTCGAAAAATGTACTTGCATTATATTTACACGATATTTATACATATGCAACATGTTTTGTTTTTCAGATCCATATTTTCGATTTTGTAGGGTTTTTAAAAATATTTTTCTGATTCATAAATATTAATGTTAAACATCAACAGCTCGGGCGATTGAAAATGTCATGAATATACATCGGAGAGAAGAAGGCGAAATATTGCCACCTGCCGATAGACTGACTATGATTAGGATATCGACATGGAAATGCTATTTTAGTGAAGGCGAAATATTGCCACCTGCCGGTAGACTGACTATGATTAGGATATCGACATGGAAATGCTATTTTAGTGATGTGAAAGCATTTTCAGAGATTTGTATGTATTTATATTTTATAAGTATAATCAACAGAAGGGAGCTATTGGAGTTGGGGTTTTCCTACTCTGGCGTATTCAATTAACATTTATAGAGTTAAAAAGCGCATCTAAACCTCGGGCAATAATGACCATTTATGTTAACACATCAAATAAAATCTAGCCAGCAGTTCATCAAATATACCTTTCAGCTTATTACACCTCATGTAATCGAGAATGATAAACATGTCATCCTTTCCCAGGTGAAATGCCAATATATTCTGGATCAACACCGTAGCAGACAAGACTGCAAATACTCGTTCCCATGGCACAAATATAACTTGATCGTCCCACGCGTAAAGGAGTTTGACTCTACTAAACGAAAACACCATTGGAATGGTTTACCACCAAGCATCAAATATTTACCCACAAAGTCGGCTATTTAGGCAAACGCTAAAATCATGTCGAAAAAAAGGGGGGGGGGAAGTAATTTAAGATAGCCAATAAATTACCTTACATTTTTGACAGTTTCGGTCAGTGTCTTTCTTCATATGTGGGATGATCGAATTTCTCACTTTAATGACAGCCAGTTGGTGGCGTCCTTCCAGAAGATGTTGACGTCATCTTGTAAGATGGTTATCTTGTATGAAGATGATAGTATCTTTAAACAATATACTTTTATACCGAAACATATCGAAATCTTTTAATTTCCTGATATTCAAACAATTTGATTTTGATCAAATTTGACAGATTGTAGGCTTAATAATTGTATAAGTATGTGGTGTTTATTTTGCATGATAATGTAATACATGACATCTGCGCTGTTTTTCCTTTACCAAAAACGACGGAGCGCTGTATTTTCTGGTTTAGTACATTCTTTGGTATATACTATAAGTATTCGTGTATTTTACGTTTGAATTGAAGATTCCGTCAAGGCAAATTTGCTATTTTATGTAAACAATAGGAAAATGCGACATTTTAACTCTTAAGTGGTCAAGGGGGGGGGGGGGTCCATATAGACCCAACAATTGGTTTTTGCGCGTTATCGCAAAAACGCGAAGAAATTTTTTCATCGCCCCTCTATGTATTTGTCTAACTTTACCATACCCTTCACTTGGTGGCAAAAAAATTCAAATCGACTCACCCCTTCCCATGATAATTAGCATAAATAAGCATTTTCGAGGGCGCACTTCAAATTTGTTTTGCCCATAAAATCGTAACCAAACAAGTTTATTCAAATTTTATTTTAAGAATGTTTTTGTACTTACATACTGCAAATATGAGCCAAATTTTATTGAAAAATTCCATTGGGAAGTGAGTTTTCAATTTTTTGGCGGGAAAAATTTGACGCGACACGACCAAATTTGTTTTGGCCGCCATTTTGAAACGGTTTGTTTGATTGTCGAAATGTTTTCTTATAGTTCTTTTGAGGTACTTTACCTGTGACCAGAGTTTCAAAGTAAAATCCCTTCGCGAAAGCGCTAGCTCTTTCGGGGTTGGGTCCATATGGACCCCCCCCCCCCCCCCTTGACCACTAACGGGCATGTGGAGGACCATGACCACTTAAGTGTTAATGTAGATGTTTTATAACTCAATTCACGATCTCAAGTCTGCTCACATGGCCGAGTGGATCTTCTGGTGTTTCGTAATGAATGACTAACCCGCTCCAGAAACCATTGTTCGAATCCTCACAAATGCAGCGGAAACTATATCTTTTTATATGATTAAAAGATATTTCTTATTCTCATTTTTCTTGGCAGTCAGGGGTCATTTACTCTTAACTAGCGACATTACCCGTCTACTACGATAGATTTGCACTCAAATGACTTTGAAAAGATTATATGGCATGACAGTTTAATTTGATCAACTTTTTAAAGAATTCAGCCTTTTACAAATCATTGATTTTCCTGCTTTAAAATGTTTAATTTAAGTTTTCATAGCTCTACCAGGGAAACATTCAGTAATGTGTAAGTTATCTGTGTGCAAATCTATTGCAGTAGACGTCTAATGGATAGTTTCCACTGCTAATTGACGTCTATGATTTAGATATCCAGAACGTTTATGAATGATGCAGAGCGATGGTATCTGATATTTAAAGACTAATGGCTTTAAAAAGTCATTTAGACTTTTATGAAAAGATAAGACCTAGATAAGTAAAATCAATAATTTGTGTGAAACTCTGCTATTGGCTACTTAATATCCATTCAATTCCGAGGTTCCGTTTAGTAAGCTCGTTGTGTCTGAAGTATTCTAGTACAATAAAGATTTGCTAAAGTTTAGTTATATGCAATACGTTTTTATACCGGAAATGAAATATAACGTACTGCCACAAAAACTCGATGTGTAGTTTTGTGTAAAGTAGTCTAGCCAATACTCAGAATATAAAAGCATGCATTTTAGATATCATTGGTTAAAATGAAAAGGAGGTATTTCACATGAAATGGAATATACACGAAATATGCAAAAAGAAAATTGTGATCACTGTAAGCGGTGATTTGATTTGATTCTGAATCGGTTTAATTTCAATAAGCATGTTACCAGTATGTACAGTCGATTGTACAGTCAATAATATCGGTTTTTGCACTCATATAAAACAAAAGCAGATCATAATGCGTGTTGACTTGAAAAAGTATGCTAATGATATCCCTTTAAATTACGTGACCACAGAGTAATGGTTATGATCATAAGTCATGAATTGGTCAGAAAAAGTGTAACATACCGCTAAATGAGAAAAAAATGACAAATCTGAATATTTCTCAACACATGATTAAATATGGACATTTAACACCATAAAAGTATACATTTTTTAAAAGCTCATACTACAAGGTTACCAAATATATAATGATACTTACATTATACAGGGTGTGTGGCAATTATACAGGGTGTAACTAAAAAAATGTGTTAATTTTACTCTCTTCATAGACCTCTTTTATTCTACACAGCTATCAACATAAAACAAAACAGGTATGGATTTATATTGATAAAACACAGGGCTCTCAATAAGAAAATAGAACTTTTCACTTAATATCCATACGGTGAAATATACAGGGTGGTTAAAATCATATATATTTCAAAAGGATTGTATGCCTCCATGGGCTATTTAGTGAGTTCTTTATATGTCTTAGCATAGTTGACAATGCTTGAGACAAGTTACATTCAAATTTCTGCTTACTATGGCCATTTTGCTGCATTTTTGGTATACAGGGTGATTAAACATGCATTATATCAATAATTAACCTGATCCAATAGACTTTGGTTTATTTGTTACTGCTAATCCGTGCAATTACGGTATTATGCATTTACAACAAGTCATTACTGTTATTCATCCACGTTTTCAGAACGTGCGAAATTTGTCATGAAAATTTTGACCTTTGAACATGTTGAACATTGTTGAAACTAGTAGTGGTGGAAATAGCCTGAAAATGACAAAGTTTATCCTCACCAAACTATAATTAATACATCATCTTCCATTAATTTTTGGGCATGGATAGGTATATTTGTCTTTCATTAAAACGTTAGTGAAAACAGATTCTTGTAGGATTTCAACTTTTGGCATGACGACTTTCGAAAGATTGGTAATTTTTCACAATTTTGTGTACAAGTCAATGGGCTTTTCCTCCACCGTCTTTTCCTCCACCACCTCCCCGTTGACTTGGCTCCCATTTTGAGCCATAGATCTCATAATATTTGTTCAATTGTCTTGAAAATGTTTGCATTTGAAAGACAATTAAATTGCCAAGATAACCATACCAAATGTGTAGCAGTAGGTATTAAACTTCTTGAATAAAATTACATACAATTACGAAGAATGAGTTTTTATGTTACATCTCCCCCATATGTGCATGACCAATTCATGACCTATGATCTTATATACTTTTACTTGTTAAAGAGTTTTCAACCAAAAACGTCGTGTCTTTTTCGTTGCATTGCGTTGCAGAAGAAGACGACGAATCGGCTCTTTGGTTTTATTTTTGGAATATGAAGATTACGTTGCTTACCCATGATTTTGGATAATGCAAATTTGCTAGGTCACCTAACAAACCCAGACCCTTAATTACGTGACCTCAAACGGCACGCTGTAATTGTTTATGTGGTAATTATTCTGAAATCTTATTAAATTATGAACTTATGATATTTTTCTTCATTTGATGACTACCACGCGTGCTTGAATTGGAATGCTGCATTATCAAGCTGATACCTGTTTATTAGTTATAAACATCAACTCCTCACCCTTGATAGTTTTCATCTCGCTGAGGATATGCAAAAAAGAGCTGTTTAAAATGGTCACCTTATTCCCATACTCAAACCAACCGAAAATATTTGATGCCTGTACATTATATATACCACTGTTTGGTATGACGGGTCACAAGCGGGGTCACAAGTAGTTTTAAAATTGACTAATTTATGCTCTACTTTTCCTCTCTGCATTACGTAGCTGCTAAACGGGCCTCTTATGTGCTTGCAGTCTCAAAGTATATTGTAAAAATAAATGTCGGAACACGCTTGACGTATAGTTCAATAACATCCCTTTGGGATCAAGTTTGTATTCATTTGTATACAGATGGGTTGTCTCGACGTTTAATGAAGCAATGTTGAAAGAAGCGAGTCAATTGATACTCAAGTGTTCTTTAGTGATTGGCTGAATGTTTCGTATTCGGGTGACTACTGTCACTTTTTATTTTTTTCATCGCAGATGTATAAACCTGAATTGTACTAAATCGCACATGTATAGCATAAATAAGAAAAATGTTTTATGGAGGAAAGGACTGGATGGTCAGAAAGGCCTGATGATAGTTCTTCCCTGAAAGAAATGACATAAGTTCCAGACATACGCATAAAGTACGGACAAAACAATTAAATACCTGATAACTCGACCAGTCAACATGGTCAAACAAGACAAGACAAAGGACATGCTCAATGTCATTAGAATTTATTCATAATTGAATATCTGAATGCAAGAGCGACCCAAATCCACTGGAATAGTTTAAAAATTTCCTATATGTCTAATGTTTACGTCATGCCAATTTGGCTCATAGGGTAGGTTAATGAATCCAATTGCCATGAAACTACCTTTTCTATAGTGCTTGTAATGCTTTGCAGGAGGTTATTTGGGTCAATCTTGCATTCATACGTGCTTTATGTATTAAATTGTACGTAAATTGGGGATAAGATCCATCTGAATCTAATATTTTGTGCAGTAATGCATCAGTGCTTATGCTCTGCTTGGCTGAGCCAAATTTCATTGACAAAATCAGTCGGAAAAACAGTATTTTCACATATTTGCTGCGGAACTTCTCCTTAAATAGATTTTTTGCCCGCCATTTTGAAACGAGACTACCGATTTTCAATTGTTGCATGTTTTCTAAGCAATATAGACAGAACCTACACCAATTTAACAATAATTTAAAAAGGAAATTTGGTCGAGAATATGGTTTTGACTACTTATGATACCTTCAATAAAACAACTTATGTATGCAACACTGGCCAAAGTCCGTGGATTTTGACAACTTTTGAATACAT
>JXSR01S030733.1:15454-25511 GCA_000969725.1 Ophiothrix spiculata | reverse complement strand
AATTGAAAGTATGATTTGATTTATTCCGTAAAAGTATTTAAATTTGACAAAATAATTTATTATATATTTTCCCTGAATAATTTAAATATTCTGTATCATACCTACGCAAATTATGTCCTACTGCATATGTGGGGGCTTCGGTAATTCATTCATGATCCTATGAAATTCACACAAAAAAAACCTATATTGTCACCCTAATAAAATTATGGCCTTACCCAAGAAATGATCAAGGAAATCAATAAACCAACAAAACCAGATTGTTTTTCATAATTTTCTCAAAACTAAAAAATATCAGATATATAGGCCATGAATTAATTAATTAGCGTGACGATATTAAAAGTTTCCTTAAATCGTTAAAGATATCGCATATGATGCCCACGCAATTCAAAGGAGGTTTTCACAATATCCCACGATTGCAATGCAACATTGTACAATATACCTGCAAATCCAATTCAACTCCTATACTTCTGTACAGGTTTCTGACATTTTTGAGGTGTCAGCAATGTGGGTTAACACTGGGCTATTGAGAAAAGAAACACATCTCTGGAAAGGTATGAATGAATACTATTCAATGGAATTCTCAAATTCCTAAGAGCCCCTTGTCCAGAAAACCATTATTGCCTATTATATCCATGTGTATCAGAATAGTGCATTGTGGGATATTCTGAAAACCACCTCTGCACGCAATTCATATGACATAATGAGGGTCTTCATCATATTAAATTAATATTTTCATTTTTATGATGTCAAGAAAGATTGCATCTATTGTGAATCCTTATTTATAAGACTTGAAATATATTTAGACTATTTCTATGATCAGTTGGAAGTTTTAAGTCTTCAAAACATGCATTTTCTGCTGACTTAAATATTTTCAAGGTTTGTTTTCTGATCTTCATGACTAATTAATCTTATTTGATGCAATATCGTACATAACATAGTCAATAAGGATCAGACGTAAATGTTAGAAAAAAATATTGCTATTTGAGTTGTTTCAGGACAAAGGATCAAGCTTGAAGTTGAATCTTTTAGTTTGTTTTTATTGGTTTTGAAACTTCAAGCATTATCACCCCCCCCCCCCCCACACACACCCCACCCCACACCCACAACACTCTGAAGAACCAACCCTGCCTTTATATGCCCCATGCCCCTTGAGACCTTATTTTTGTAGTCAATAGAGCTCCATATTTAACTAAATATTTTTTTCCAAATTTTGCAATTAAATGGCCGGCCATGAAATACTACTACACTTTCAAAAAGGGTTTTAAAAATCTAAGGTTCCTAAACTAAAGATTGTACGTGCAATGGTGGTCTAGAGATACTTGAGTTTCAAGCAAGGTTTGAAAAGGGGGTGTAAAGGGCCGCATATTCCTATACCATCTTTATATGTGGCAGTCCATGGATCCCAAACAATCCATAAATGCAGCAAACTTCATTTTGCGCTACAGGTAAAAATACATGTCAAGGTCGTAATTTGATGTTTTTTTGACCCTTGATTCACAATCCCTGTGAACACCAGCAAAGTTTCATTTCAAAAAAATGATTGGAAATATGGAATATATCTGTTTATTTTGAGGAAAATCAACAGAAAATATAGGACTTCTACTCATCTTTGAACACGTTTATCTCAGTTATACATTTTACTCCCCGACAAAAATCTTCAGGTTTACAAACTGATGAATTAGTCCGATCAATTAGACCTATTTTTTTCCCGGTGAACCTATATCCGCAATACAAATCCACCATCACATTATATTCCATCCACTAACTACTACAAAACCCCGACTTCACTGATCTGACCCCATGGTAGGTAGTAAATGGCTTTCTAGTTCATTGGAGTTGGTAGTTATATCCCTCATTATTGGTTTGTGACATCTGAAAAAACAAGGGTTCTTTTATTAATCGAACTAAATTGAATTCCTGAACACATACTCAAAAGTCCATGAGCATAGACATGAACTCTCACAATTAACCTCTAAAACGTATGTTCCCCTGTGAGAATACTGCATGATCATTCGCAAATGAGGCCACAAACAATTGTTTTGTGGTAGAATTTCTTATATAGATACAGGTCAAAGCAGGGGCGTCGGAACTGTGAAGGCGTGTGGGCTTTGGCCGCACCACTTTTCAGCCAAAAAAATTTAAAAAAAAATAATTAAAGGGACTGGCCTAGATCTTGTCCGCTGATTTTCTGACTATATATTTTTTTCACATGTATCGATAGTACATGATTATACTAACATATCTTACCAGTAGTTTCAACTGAATTTGTGTAACAGAGGAGAACAATGAAATTATTTACCAACTTTAATATTTTTTGTCGCCGGCGACAAAAAATGGTTGAAAAAGTGTTTCTAGTTTCAAATCTTAAAAAGATCTTGTTTCTACATCTGTGATGGGTAAACAAAATTATTTTTGATAAAATTGTTTCTCTTTTGATATGTATTAACTTATCTCCAAGAGCTTCATTTGATCTTTTATCTTGTAAATCCAGACTGGGGTACAAATTTAGGATTTAGAAAACACTGGATAGTCACACCACCATCACATATAGATATATTGCAAATCAATTTGCTGTCAATTTGAGCCATTTCTGTGTACATTTTTTGGATTTTACTACACTTTTCAGCTTTATTTAAAGCATTTCCATAAGTTTTTAATTCTAAGTGGAATCTAGGCTAGTTCCTTTAATTTAAATCAATTTGAAGCATTTTATTATGGTCCTAGCATTGATAACCACAACATAGTACATTATACAAATTTGTTTTTAGTAATTATTGTCTTGCGGGGCCGAGTTGTTTCCGAATTTTTGATATCCAATGGACCACAGGCAGCAGCACTTTCACCAAGGGCCGCACCACTTTTATTTTCCTTCCCACGCCCCTGGGTCAAAGAAATGAAAAAGGAGAATTAGTGCTCGCCGCCATTTTGATTTGACCGCCGTGCAAATCATATGGGATGGCAGCCATCTTGGATTGTCGCATAAGGAGGCAGCATTTTACGACTGCACATTTTGAGACCGAGACAGAATCTTGGGGAAATTGACATACCTAGCTCAGATCAATTTGCAATAGGCACTGCTTAACACATGGACACTGTTTGCATATGAAGTCTATAACGTCCAGTGAAGATATAACGCGATCAGGTCTGTTTCCGAACAAATCCGGTGCTATGTTTCATGACTGACAACAAGATGGTGGCGAGGACTTTCGTCGCACTTCCCCAATTTGATACAGGTGGAATTTTTGTTTTGGTTTGCAAGAATCAAAATTACAATCACTATGAGTGCATGGTGCTCTGGCTAAATTAAGTGGAAAATTGTAAATTTCAAAGACTAGTTTATTAACATACATTAATTAAAATCTCAACTGTCAAATGTCGATATACATGTTTCACACTACATTTCTTCCTTTTATTTTCCATTAATTAGAGTTCAAAATCCAAAGTAGTCCCTTGAATACATGGTATAATAAAAATTAGCTGCAAATCGATTTTAAAGTTGCTGATTATTTTAGTGTATAATAACAAAATGTGATCAATTTACCGTAAATAATACTGGCACGTTTGACCTTCGAACTCGTGGTACAGTTAAAATTAAGGCTAATGCATGAATGCGTTATATGTCAAAAATGAAAATTGGCCTTGAATTTCACCATTTTTTTACTTTTTGTTCAAAATCTGCATTCATGACTTTGCGCTCATTTCGCCAGATCAACCTATAACTCAATTCCACACATAATGATTAAGTCACATACAGAGAGTTTGCTGAGCTGGCACGTACGCCACAGCAGCAAAACCCACACCAGCGTTTACTGCTGTGAACTTGATTGTAAAACTTGTATGGGCTTTGTCAAATGTAGCTTGCCAGCTCAGTCCGAGGTCAGCCGACTACTCTTTCTATATGTCACCTAAGCATTAAAGCTGAGAGAATCATAGCGAGATTAGGCCAAAGAAATAAAGAATTCTGCCTCAGCTTTCCGCGCGCATAGGGTTAAAAATTCAAATTTTACCGCATTTCTTTTTTTTAGGTTTTCAGGAGATGTTTTGCTTTTTTATTTTTTTCTGCATCGAGAGGAAAAAAAGGTAAAAAATTCGGCCAAAAAAAAAATAGTGACCTAAAAACGTAATAAAAAACAAGATTTCCTCGTGCGCGTATCCTTTTTAACTTAAAAAAAAACATGTAGCGACTAGGGTTTTGGGCCTAAGGAACCTGAGACAGTGTTCTTTTTTCTTTTCTTTTTTTTTGGGGGGGGGGGGGCTTAGCTATGTGAAGACAAATAAGACCCATGTCACAACCAACCATTGATATGCATCTCATTTTTATTTATAGAGGTACTTACTCCTTTGTACCAAAATACAATTTTCTCAAAAATCAACTGCACATGATTGTGTATTTCATGGACACCACTTGGTCCAAAAACAGTAACAATTTATTTTCAGTACTTTTAATACAATCAATAAAATATATATTGGTTTATATGATAAACCATTACTATGTTTCATACCAAACTTAGCCTTCTGGGTACTTCTAGTCACCTTACAGCATTCCTTATTGGTTGGTATTAAGAAACCTTAATCTGTATAACCAATCACAATAGGTCTTAGTAAACTTACCTAGCCTTTCTGGGTACAACTAGTGACATTAAAGCATTTCTAATTGGCTGATTTTAAGAAATACTAACCTATGAAGCCAATTACAATTGATCTTACCAAACATACCCTAAGCCAAATGCAATGGGCTTACAGCAAAATACAAATGGCTCGATTTCCAACAAAAATCTATAGCTGTTTTAAAGTTCAAGTTGACCACCATCCATACACAATGGGTCAAGGGTCTACTTCTACCCTGTACATAAATATACCTAGCTTGTCTATCAGACAGCACTCACATTGACAGGTTGTTACAGGGTCTGAGAGGTCAGCATTTTTATGCCTTCAAAATAGTCATTAAATTTCAGCTCTTTCTTAATTTTCAGCCCATTTGGGCATTTTGTCACTATTTTCAGCATTATCAGCTGACTCTCAAACCCCCAATGTTAATTACGCAGCATAACAATCAGGAGACTGATCCATCATATTGAATGTGCTAGATAAATTGACTCACTCGGTTCACCAAATTTCAGAAGTTAATCCATCCTATCGAATGCCTTAGACGAATTGAGACATCAAGGCTGTGTTCACGCATAAATAGTCATGACTGCACGCGTCTAATTTGCGTGGCAGTTTTGAGCGGCTCCATATCAAGCGAGTAAACTTAGCAATTGCGTTCACATACATGAACACAACTTGTGTGTTAACACTTATGTCTCATGAGCGAGATACCACAACGCAATTAAGCGACTTGAAACCACTTTCACGATCGAGTGAGACGCTTTCTAATAGCGTTCACACTTGTCATTAGCGAGTAAAACACTCATGACTAAATGCTCCTGTGTGACCTGCCCTTAGTTAACCAACTTTGAGAAGAAAATCCATCCTTAGATGAACTGAGACATTCAGATTACCAGATTCAAGAAGATGGCTTAACTGTTAAAAAAAACACTGTTCAATATCTTGCATTTATCCTAACAGTGACTGCATAAAAACACAAGCTAGGCGTACGTTCAAAAATATATCCCACTGAAGAAATTTGCTCACACTTGAGAAAATATTGCTCCTTTACGGAGACTTCACTAACCAAAATTTGAGCATCAATACTATATTCTATAAACCTTGAAGTATGCAGCAAGCAATCAGACTCTACTACGAGATCCATAGCATATCTCTTGTATTCTCCAACATAGTGAACTGGTGTTTTTATGTTCTGTAAGAGACTAGTAATGATTGGTTAGGATTGATTAAGACCAAATCACTATTCATGATTTTGGTATTATTTTTGATTAATTTTGCTGCTACCACATGAAAGAAAGAAAGAATTTGTTAGGCTAATCGCCAAGGATAACCCAAGAAAGCCTCTAATGAAGCTTATTTCCATTGGGGTCCAAGATCTTTCTTTTTAATTAAATCAGTTTTGAATGCAGGAGGAAGACCGGAGTACCCGGAGAAGAACCTGCGGAAACCAGCATGGACTGAAAACCAAATGTACATACAGCGCCGGGACCGGGAATCGAACCCGGGGCTCAGTGGTACAAAGCGAGGAAATTACCGCTACGCTAACCCGCTTCCCCATGAACAAACATTGAACATGAGTTCATTTGAATATTCAGAAAGATCGGGTATGTTGTTATTATACAAACAAATATGGACCAATTGTTTTCACTGTATGGTCATGTTGGTTTATGTGCGTTAATTGACTGCTTGCTTTATACGTCAAGATTTACAGAGTATACAGAGACTTCCACTCATACTGAGGGAGAGGAAAGCTGTAGATATACTTTGTCATTTTTACCATCTTGAAAATCCATAGAGCTGAATGCATATTGACCTCGAGTTCCTAGACGATATTATCGATCGGAATAATCTGCTAAAACTACAAATAGAATGATAAAAAATCAAGACGGTGATAAAAATTCCAAATGAAAATGTTTCTGTTTGGAGAAAAATCAAAGGAGTCAGAAAATCTTTTCAGCAGAATAAAATCCACAGTACCTGTCAAGGACAGATTTCAGATTATAATGAAAAGACCAAGGTAATTATGGTATTGTTCTCGACCTAATGAGATACATCTATGCCCAGTTGAACACTGGTTAGATCAATCATTGCAAACTGTGCCATCATGCGAAAAATTATTTCACCATCATGAATGAAACATTTTTATAAATGGTGAAACATTTTACTCCATGACAAAAATTTTACACCATGAGAAAAAATCAAAATGAAAATTTTCATTCCGAATGAAAATTTAACATAGTGGTGAAAATGTAACACCATGAGAAAAATTCTGAATGAAAATGACTACAAAAATGACAAAGTATATCTAGGCCTTAAGTGTGAGCAAATATCTAGATAAATACATCTGAACTGTGGGAATGCATTTGGACAAATATTTTTACAAATGTAAATCCAGCACCACCTTAACATTTCCAATACACTACAAAATCTAGGTGAAACAATAAACTTCACTCAATACCGTTTTGCCCAGATTGTATATATAGCTGAAAAAAAAATACTTTCAGAATAACTCATTACAGAATGACTAGGTTCATGGCCCGTGGTTCAAGTGAGGGCAATAAGACTTTACGTCCAAAGACATTTGCTTGCCCGAGCGCAGTGTTCCTGCCACTGGCACAGGAGCTGGAAAAATCAACAATAGGTTCCTGAAAGTGTGTAAAAAAATTCTTTTCCCTGCTTTATTATGCCAATTTTTAGCCTCAGCTCATGATTTTGGTGTAAGCAAAACTCTTCAACTTGGTCAAAATTGCTCGAATTGGAGCAAGCTGAAAAATCTTGGAGAGATGTACATTCGCACATGATATTCCCTCTGATTTATTTGCTAAAAATCAAGAATGAATGACACCTATAATGCTTGGATATTGGTTCAATTGATGCTACCATCGGAAATTTAAGCATGTATGCAATATTTACCCTCCAGTTGAGGAAGTCAAGAGCAAATAGCGATCGCGAGCAAATGTCTCTCGGGGAGGCGAATATGTCTTTGGACGCCAAGCCTTATCAAATTGGCTTGATCTTTAAAATAAGTCTAGCAAAGCTCAGAAAGAGTGATAAATCTAACAATGCATGTCTTATTATCATTGGTATAAAAATAGGATAGAACCTCTTTAACACAAAATCTGTGGAACCACACATTTTAAGTGTTATCAGTGCCAGTGACTTGAAAATTAATTTTGTGTTGTCAGAATTTTTGGTTAAATAATTTTGTGTTAGAGAGGTTCCACTGTATAGTTTTTTATATGTGCACCTGATAACACAAAAATCCTTTGAACTCTAACAAGTCCTAGCAACATTTCACTTACAAAATCATATTTGATCAATAAACTCACATAATCCATATGTTTGTTTTCAAGGGATTGCCTATCATCCCGATTCTAAAATTTCACTTTTTCCTTAACATGACAATTTTTTGGTATAACAGGAACAGTATGCCCATACAACTTACCACTGTGATTGTTTTCTGGAAAACAAACAAATGTTGAAATAAGAGACAAAATTGATTGTGTATCTCTGAATTTATGGTTACCTGTAACCACAAGTTCCAGTTGGCAGTTGAAAGACTTTTAAATTCAAGAAATTGTCATTTGTGGGAAAAGTGAACATTTCAGAATCAGAATGATGGACAATCACTTTTAAGTGTTTTATATTTACTTGAAAAATCATATGCCTTAACATCTTCAACTTCAAAATTTCCCAACTTTAAAGGTTAACTTGTAAAACATGTTTTTGTTATCTAAAAAAGTTTTTGTTATCAGCATAAAAAGAAGTGACTCTATATATATATCAGATCCCCTTATGATCTTCAAAATTTCATTCAAGTTAAATCTACCACAATAATATCTCTATATGCAATCCGGGCCCACAATATCTAGGAGGTCAATAATTTGTTAACCATTTAAAAACAACTGGTTTTAATTCCGTTCGAGGGAGTGATCTCTATTGAGCTGAGCCTCTCTGCTCCCCTCAAATGCTTTAGGGGAGATCAATTAATAGAGACCTTGCAGGATGGTATTCAAGCATTTTTAAGGGGGAACAATGGAGAGAATTTGCACCAGGTAATAATTAAAATTAAAAAGTTATTGACCAGGAGCAATTTTGTGGCAATTTTCAGTGAAATTGCGCTAGGTTCAAGAATCCTGAATAAAAAGCTTGATGGTATTAACATCTAAATTTCCAGACAGCTCCCCTAAAGCACTTCAGGAGAGCTTTTGATAGAGCCCTTGCAAATTTCAAATGGAAGTCCCTGCATATGTGATTTCAATCTGTCACACACGACCCCATTCACTTTGGAAAATCGCCTCGCAATTCGTTCAACGAAGGTTAATTAATATTCGTAAGTTAATAAAATAGGTGATCAAATTAGGGCGAATGAAGACACTACATACTGTCAATTTCAAAGAAGGTCTAAAGTACATAATGTTGCAGGTCAATTGGTACTAAATAAAACAAAGATGAAGGGCTCATAAACGGAACCTGAAAATATCTTGTGTTCAATTTACTTTTAAAAAATCCAGGAATTTCTACATTAATATGTGCTAAAATTGTTCTATTTAAGACATTACATTGTCGGGTTAATCAATGCACATCTCTTAATCGAATGAAGCAAATTTCACACTACCTATTTCTTCGTTGAATAAAGCAAAGTCTTCGTCAAAAGAACCTTCGGAGGTAGTTTTGTGAAAGTAGGTTAGTTTACCTTTGTTTAACAAAGAGACGTGCTGTTCATTCTTATTTTTTAAAATCTTCGAACCTTCGTTGAACTAAGCAATATCTCTATACTGTGAACAGGGTTATTGATTGTTTTCAGCACACTTAAAGGGTCTGTAGTAGACCATGCTTGTTACTATGTGCAGGGCTATTATATAGTCCCATTGTGACATTAGGTTAAATCACACAATATAACTTGACAATAGTGTTACTTATAATGTGCGTTACTATAATGAATGAAATACACGGTACACCGCAATATTGCACAAATATATCAGATTTCAAAACAAAACTAAGGTTATCATAACTTATGCGACCCATGCAAGACCAATTTAATTGACACAATGTTAACTCTTTCACTCCAGAAAGCCACTCACAGAGAAAGCATGATTGAACGGAATTAATTTCCGGCGTCACTATAAAAATATCTGGGAAAAAGTATGAAACAAAGAAAATCAAAACTTTGCCTGTAACTGCCTGATACAAAGAGGTATCTATTTATCATCAATTTGTGCAAAAAGCAGGCTGGCGCTTTACAGCTACATAAGTGAATAGCCTTTAATATGACGATCTGAGTGGCTTTTTGTTCAAATTAATAGAGTATTTTCTGACAATTTTATTCTGGAGCGAAAGAGTTAAAATAGCAACTATCACTAGGAACAGCCAATGTCCATAAAAAGCTACTTTTTGTCCACCCATGTCCGTTGTTGTCGGTTGCACCAATTTCAGATGTCCATCCTTG
>JXSR01S030727.1:0-15381 GCA_000969725.1 Ophiothrix spiculata | reverse complement strand
TTATACCTATCGTTTAGTACCAAATGATGTTCAGGTGTAAACAGAGACATGATCAGACATCCAAATGACAACAGCAAAATACAGACACCATGCCAAACTTCTCCATTTTTTTACCACTTACCTATTCCACCAGACTTTATTTACAGCATCTATAGTATCCTAGCTTTTGCATAAACATAATACACTGAAATGTTGAAAGTATATTCCTTGTACATTGGCAAAAGTTTTCCATGACAACTCTTTTGAAAATTTGTAAAGCAGCATGATATGATAACTCCTCAAAATGGCCTCCCTATGTTTGGGTGACATGCTATGTAGTACTGCACATGTGCAATGACAGCATTATGCAAAATTTGTGACATCATAATGTGATAGTGCAATATCCAATCAAAAAACATGTATTAGCACTGTTTAGGGTGCCTAAGACATTTATCAAAACAAAAATGGCGCAGGCAGGGAAGTCAAAATTTGGGACTAGGATTTTTAATATCAAAATTAGGTATTAGTGATTTTTGTATTTCGAACACAATTATTATTTCATACACCTATTCATATATGGGCAGTACTAGTACAGTTAGAAGTTTCAAACTATTGTAGAAAAGGCTATTTGGAGAATGTAAACAATGCCAGCTTACTAAACAGCTTTTTTAGTAAGGCTGAAAGCTGGGAGGATAATTCAGAAAAATTATCCTCCCAGAACTGGGTGTACAACTTACTCAGACATACAGATGCTAGAGATGCTATCGCACTACTGATTTTGCTCACTATCCCCGTTTTATGTGCAGATAAGACGCGCTAGCTCTGATCATGCCATATATCGGCATAAAACCCGCGACTATTGCTTGTGGTATTAAGCCCTACCCAAACAATGCGCGTCCGCCCGCGTGGCACTGGTGTTACAGTACGCACCTGGAGTACGCAGTAAACAATGCGACGTTTTGTCGGGAAAGCTAAGTTTGTAAATTTGTGTCATTTTACAGGCATGAGAATTTTCAGATAATTATCTGATTTCAGATATTTTGTCATCCAAAATCATCCAAATTCAGATAATTTGGGACTTGATTTAACCTTTTTTAGTGCTTTTTGGTTAAATTTTACCAAATTCAGATATTTTCATGAAAAATCATTCTCATACTGATTTTAGCAGTGATATATGCTTCGAAAATGTGAAATAAGGTGTATTTATGGTCAAAATTTATTACAAACCCGTAATCTCCCATATTTGGACATGTGACCAGAAAAAACCTCGATCAGTAATCGGATACGAATAACTGTACAATAAATTAGGTTTTGATAAGAAGAAGTGGGCAACGGATTTAGAGTAATATAATTATGTTTAATTTTGTGACATCGCTTTTGTAATTTATTTGATCAATGTAAAAAAAGAAGTTTTTGTAATATTTTCAAAACACAGTTCGTGGCTCTGCCAATTACGATACATGTAAAATGTATCCCTAAGTTTGCGTTTAGAAATCCCTCTGCCTAAATCGAGTAAATCGTGTCCTTAGCCTCCTGATTATCGGCAAATTAGGCAATGAGGGCGCTTTCATCTATGTGCGCACACCTGTTTATATTTTTGCTGTTTTTAAATGTAGGATTAAACATAACCCTTGCCAAAATATATTCTGAAAATCTGGGTTGATAAATCCCCCTCGTTTGTCTGTAAAATAAATGTGTACACATACCTCAATAAGTCTCCATTGCAATATATAGGGGCAAAAGTTCGTTGACCCCAATGCATTTCAATTGAGCCACATCTTGCTCTATACAATCGGCTGACATAACCAAACCGTTGGTTTAAAAGCTGTAAAATTTCTTGAGCACGGGCTTTGTTCAAGATCATGATCAATTTGAGAGTGATCAATACAAGTATGCATTCTTATTAGGCAAAGCTCCCTCAGGGCCCAATTTTGCCTAAAAATGTCATTTTCGGGAATACGAATATATTCCGATTCTTTCAAAACCTTCAAAAAATAATTCCTTGACCTGAAAACATTAGAATTGACACCAAAACCTTACTAATAGGTTACACAGAAGTTTAAATAAGGAGTTTTGATGGAAATTGGTGGGGGGGGGGGGGCCGAACCCCTTAACCGAAAATTTTAACCGATTAAGGTGTCAAAATATTCAGGAGCACAAGCTGCATCTTATAAGCTTTTACTCTCATTAATCCCAAACATCACCATTTTATAGCCCACCACTAATATCAAGAATTCTTAGTCACTGAGTGCGATCTTACTTCCTAATAAGGAATTTTGGCCATCCATTATGAGACGATAGATATCGATGACAGTGCGTTCAAAATCACAGCACGATGCAGGTATACGCACACATCCGGCGTGCCATCTTTACTGGGTTTGGAATATTTCATGTTTGAAAGGGGGTGTACGTTTTTCCAATGATAATGTTTATAGTTTTGGGCAACAATTTACATCGTTTTGGTAATATAAATGACACAAATTTGTGACTAAGAATGAGAATAAAAGATGGCGATTTATTGTTTTGCCTGTCATCTATCGTCTCATAATGGATGGGCGTACATTATTTTATCGTAATGGGCACCCCCTGCGGGGGCACCCATTACTCAAAATAATGTACGCCCATCCATTATGAGACGATAGATGACAGGCAAAATAAAAAATCTTATCTTTTATTCTCTAAGTCGACTTTGTCAACTTTACATTTACTCATTTCAGATCTCCAAGATGCCACGACCACGCTCACCTCGCAGACAGTCAAGATCACCTCGAAGACAAGTATCTAATCGCCGGCACAGGTATACTGTTATAAAATGACAAGCATCAGACCTAATAGGCTTGATCTACGATCTATAGCTTGATCTACGATCTATGGCTTGATCAATCTGTAGGTTACGATATTTTGGCACTTACATAGATGAGGATGATATTATATTTAATATCGCAGGGTCAGAAATTTGAGGAGAATCCATTCTCGCAAATTATATTCTCCTAATCAAGCTTATGAGAATCCATCTTTATTCTCCTAAAAGCTTTTTCAATTTGTGCACACATCAAGTTCAAGGGATTCTGATTATTCCTGCAGAATACTTTTGCGAGAATCTTAATGGATTCTCGTAGCTCTGCACGAACTTCTGACCCTGTATCGTTTTCAAGGACTTACAAACTAGATTGTTTCTAGGATCAAAGATGCTGTGTTTATGCACAGATCTTTAATAACGGGGATTTCGAATTCTGTACAAATACAAAAGAAAATCGATATAATCTCAATTCTATGTGTGAGTTGAAACCATTATTTGGATCATTATGTTTGAATAGCACGGGGTTCTTAATCAATTGCCATCAACTATTCATTTAGACTCCTTCATATTTTTTTTTTTAAACATACAACATGGTGATACTGAAAATAAATATTGCAAATAAATACCACGGTGAAAGTAGAAGAATAATGCATAACACATTATGATAAATAAAACGAGGAGCTTTTACCGTGGTAATTCTTTGCGAAAATTGTATAAGGAATGTCATTAAAACATTCACTTGGTTATATCAAACGTATATTTGCAATACCGATGAGTCAAAAGGCTACGCACAGGTGACTTGAAAGTGTACACTCTAGTGACGCGGTTGGTCAATGAACTTTTTTGAAAGCCTACTGAATAGATTGTGGAGTATAACAGAAGACTACACGTAATTGCCTGTTGGATTGTCTCGGCACCAACACAAACATTGCTTCAAACAAATGCAGCCGATCACCATCCCCGTTTTTAAAGATCTGTGGTTTATGGCCCGTATTCCAGAAAAGGTGTTTAGCTAAACCACGGTTTTAATGGAACACCGACTGTCCAGGAATGATACACACCGTTGCAGCTTTCAAGTGGAACGTTCAATATGTTGACAAGAAATTAAAACCATGGTTTAGCTAATCAACCTTCTGGAATACGGACCATTGTGTTTAAATGACTTGGATATTGGCTACCAGTGTGCAAATTATCTGGTAATCCAGGCATGCTGAAGACTAAATTTGTGTGTGTGGATTACCACAAATTCATGGCTGTGATATGCCCAGACCGTCATGGATTGGTAGGGACTTTCATTAGGGACTTAACTTATGCTAGGCCTTTTATCTAAAAAGTTGCATTATGTCTTTTGGTTGTAGGCATTATTGTCAGCTTTTACTCGCTTTCAAATTACGTGTAGCCCAGTCCAAATTTATTTGAAAATTCTGAATTCCTTGAATTATAGATTTTCTTATTTTGGCCAAAAATGTTTGCAGATTACCAGATTTTATGACATGGTAAACCGCAGAATTACTAGATAATTTTGCTTAATTTGCACACTGGCCACTATTCTATTGTTCTCACCAAATCAGTCAGGAAAAAAATACAAATAGGGCCTACATTGTTATGCGCAAATCAATAATTACATTTTATGTCATGTTTTGCGACTTGTTTTCTGGAATTAATTTTAGGGTCTTGTTTTCATTTTTCGATTTCAAGTGGTGTTATATGTACATTTATAACTCACACGGAAAAGGTATACTTTAGGTCCCATCAAAAACTATACCCTAACCCTAACCCTAAACCCTAACCCTAAAACTAACCCTAACCCTACACCCTAACCCTAACCCTAACCCTAAAATTCTGGATGGGACCTAAAGTACACTTGGTCCGAAAATAATTTCCTTCATCTCTCGATAAAGTCAGCCTTGTGAGAGTAAATGTTGACATTGTCCTGCTCAGTTCTGTGATTGGTGTCTCTAAGTGCCCTAGGATGCCCTCCTGTTGAGCGCAGATCGCAGTGTTCTTAAATTCTGCGATCTAAATTATTGTAAAAATTGTTAATAACGCGGTCCTCCATTTTTTGTACTTTCATTTTCCATTGGTTGTTAACATTGAGGGGAGCGTGGCCGAGCGGTTAGAGAACGGGTCTCGTAATACAGAGATTGTTGGTTCCAGCCCCGGGTCGGGCGGTTTTCGTCTCCTTGTTTCCTTGGGCAAGAAACTTTACTCTACTTGCTCCGTGGTCGGACAGTCACGTAAAGCCGTGGGTCCCCTGTACGAAAAGACTCCTTCATGGGGTAGGCATGTTATGCAAGTACTTGTATCATTGATTGATTGATTGATTGTATTAAAGGCAAAATGAAGTTGCTCTGACTGAAATAAAAATAGGCCTGTTGCAAAGAGCTAAGCAAACAAATCGTAATTCCAAAATTTGAGCCAAATCGGACAAACGGTTTTGAGATATTGCTGTTTAAAGTTTCTTTGTATTCTATTGTTTTTGTCAATATATTGATAAAGTTAATGAACAAAACTGGCAAAACATGCTCATTAATATTATTTTTGCCAATATTTTTCCAATATTTTATGAATAAACCTTCATACTACTTTAACCTTTAATAATTTTAACTTGAGAAACTTTGCCAATGTGTTTCTATGACCTAAAACTTTAATGTATGATTTACCCGCCCATCTAATTTGCATATTTGCATAATTAATTAGCTTTTTGTATAATGCTCATTAATTATGCAAATATGCAAATTAGATGGGCGGGTAAATCATATGTTAATGTTTTAGGCCATAGAAACACATTGGCAAAGTTTCAAGTTAAAATTATGTAAAATAAAAATAGTATGAAGGTTTATTCATAAGATATTGGTAAAATATTGGCAAATATGAATATTAATGAGCACATATAGCCAATGTGGCTCATTAACTTTATCAATTTATTGGGCAAAAATGATAGAAAACAAAGAAATTAAAATCAAGCATATCTTGGCAACCGTATGTCCGATTTTCTTCAAACAAAAACCATTTTGCTCAGTCTTTTAAGCTTTACTTGTTCAATGTAATTAAGTGTCCCTAAATGCAGTTTCTATTTTCCAGAAACATCCTTTCGATCCACCATAGAGATAACACTGTATGAACTACATGTTTTAGAAAAGGCAGGTTTACAAAAATCTAGAAATTGACAAAAGGAGATCTTCAGTATAAAGGGTGTCACTGTCTTGATAAAAAGGGTGGGGATGAAATACAAATATAGGGTTGCTTCCTTTTTGACTAAAATTGAAATTAGAAAAAATCATTCAAATAAGGACTTATTACAGAAAGAGAAGTGGCTGAACTAGCACACCCACAACAGACAAAAACTACAATAGCATTGACTTCCAAGTGTATTATTGCTGTGATTCTGTGTGAACTCATAGGGGTGGTTATATGAACTCACAAGAGTGGTCACATTTAAAACTCATGTGGGTTTTGTTTGTTGTGACATGCCAGCTTTTCCGACTAATCTTTCTATTTTTGACCATAGCATAAGGGAAAAATTTTGTATTGATCAGCATTAAGACTAAATGCTTACGTTAGGCCCTCCGACATAAAAATCTTTGCATGGGTTTGATGTATAATAGTTCAGCATCGGTCAAGAAGGTCATTTAAATGGTGTTGATGTTTATATCAAACATGTACTAAACTTTTTCTCGAATTGTTTTTCTCAGATTAAACCTTTGCAGTACCGGTATACTTAGCCGATGTGTGCTAATGGCATTGATACTTGAGTACCAAGGCCAGCTTAATGTTCCTGCAAGATGAGATCCCAGAATTGAGAAAGATTGTGAAGGGAGATAGATGTATAGCCTGCAGGCTGTAGTCATGAGTTAGGCTTTTTAAGTTACTGGCTAGATGGGAATAGTCAGGACCGAAAGAAAATAGAGCTGATTTGTGGAATGAAGGGGGACGCAGATGTTAAGAGAAACCTGTTGATGGGTCGAATACATATCATCAAGACAGAATTATCCAGGAGAAGTAAAACTATTGGAGATGAAAAAGTTTGTACGAACAACAAGTCAGCCAAGTAAGGAGTGAATGGTTCATTTTGGCATAGCATGGAGAGAAATATGATAGGTGTTTTGCAATGAGGATAGAATCAACTGGAGCGCTGCCCTGAAGGAAAGTTGAAAGCTCCCCTTTGTCTTTACTGGAGGTGTTGGGAGAATTTTTTACAATTAAAGAGCAATCATAATCAACTTTGGCTAAGAGAGGAAAGCGTTAAATTCATCTATGATCCACCATGAAGATCTCTTCTTGCACTTGTAGGTGATACACCATGAAGTTCTTGTCTTGCACTTGCAGATGATCCACCATGAAGATCTCGTGCACTAGCGGATAATCCATCATGAAGACCTTGTCTTACACTTGTGGATGATCTTGTCTTACACTAGCGGATGAACCACCATGAAGATCTCGTTTTGCATTAGCAGGTGATCCACCATAAAGATCTTGCACATGCTAATGATCCATCATGAAGATCTTGTCTTGTACTAGTAGATGATCATCATGAAGATCTCGTTTTGCACTAGCAGATGATCCATCATGAAGACCTCGTTTTGCACTTGCAAATTATCCAGATGTCATGAAGACCTTGTCATGCACTAGCAGGTGATCCACCATGAAGATCCTGTCTTGCACTTACAGATGATCCACCATGAAGATCTTGAACATGCAGATGATCTACCATGAAGATCATTTCACATGCGGATGATCCACCATGAAGATTGTTTTACACTTGCGGATGATCCACCACAAGATCATTGCACCAGCGGATGATCCACCTCAAAGATCGTTTCTTGCACCAGCGGATGATCCACCATGAAGATCTTGTCTTGCATCAGCGGATGATCCACCATGAAGATCTTGTCTTGCACCAGCGGATGATCCACCATGAAGATCTTGTCTTGCACCAGCGGATGATCCACCATGAAGATCTTGTCTTGCACCAGCGGATGACCCACCATGAAGATCTTGTCTTGCACTTGTGGATGATCCACCATGAATATCTAGTCTTGCACTTGTGGATGATCCACCTTGAAGATCTCGTTTTGCACCAGCAGATGATCCACCTTGAAGATCTCGTTTTGCACTAGTGGATGATCCATCATGAAGACCTCGTTTTGCAATTGCAAATTATCCATCATGAATACCTTGTCTTGCACTAGCAGGTGACCCACCATGAAGATCCTGTCTTGCACTTGCAGATGATCTACCATGAAGATCTTGAACTGCATGTTCACCATGAAGATCGTTTCACATGCAGATGATCCACCATGAAGATTGTTTTACACTTGCGGATGATCCACCATAAGATCATTGCACATGCGGATGATCCACCTCAAAGATCGTTTTTTGCACCAGCGGATGATCCACCATGAAGATCTTGTCTTGCACCAGCGGATGATCCACCATGAAGATGATGTTTTGCACTTGTGGATGATCCACCATGAAGATGGTGTCTTGCACTTGGATCCACCATGAAGATCTTGTCTTGCACTTGTGGATGATCCACCATGAAGATCTTGCACTTACAGATGATCCACCATGAAGATCGTTTTGCACCTACAGATGATTCACCATGAAGAACATGTCTCTTGCACTTGAGGATGATCCACCATGAAGTTCTTGTCTTGCATTAGCGGATAATCCATCATGAAGATCGTTTTGCACTTGCGGATGATCAACCACGAAGATGTTGCACATGATCCATCTAAATCTTTTCTTGCACTAGCGGATGATCCACCATGAAGATCTAGCACATGCTGATGATTCATCTTGAAGATCTTTTCTTCTATTAGCGGATGATCCACCATGAAGATCTTGCACATGCAGATGATCCACCATGAAAATCTCATTTTGCTCTTGCGGATGACCCACCATGAAGATCTTATATTTCACTTGCAGATGATCCACCATGACGATCTTGTTTTGCACTAACGGATGAGTCACAATGGAGATCTTGTCTTGCACTAACTGATGATCCACCATTGAAAAACTTTTATTGCACTTGGGGATGATCCACCGTTAAGATCTTGTATTGCACTAGCGGATGATCCACCATGAAGGTCTTGTCTTGCACTTGCAGATGATCCATCATAAAGATTTTGTATTGCACTTGCGGATGATCAACCTTGGAAGATCATGTCTTGCACTTGCGGATAATCAACCATAAATATCTTGTCTTTCTCCTGCATATGATCCACCATAAAGATTTTGCATATGTGGGTGATCCATTCTGGAGATGTAATCTCGTCTTCACCTGCGGCTGATCCACCATGAAGACAGTAGGCCTACCTTGCATTTGCGGATGATGAAGAGCAGACCCGAGTGATGGAGCAAGCTTATAAAGGAGAAGAAAACAGCTTACCATGATGTGTATGAAAAAGAAATGACGTAAGATTTTAAAGTTATTGAACTTGCTATAAGATGCACCTCTCAAAGCTCCTTTGAAGTTTCCTACCTAAACATTGACTAACAATGATCTATCCATTAATTTGATGAATTGTACTAGAAGGATCTTGAAACCGTAAATCAGTACTTCGATGTATTTTGATGGCTTTGTGATATGTGGAGTAAAGAGATTGGTACAGAGTGCACAAAGATGCAAGATAGACATTGTATAGAATGGTATCAGATGGCTGTAAGGAGTTTCCATCGAAAAGATTCTCTTGGACACTCATTTCCATCTTCAAGAAAGATTCTCTCACATACTTGTTTCCAGTCTACAGACTTCAAAACAGATCTCTCGGATACTTGTTTCCAGTCTACAGACTTCAAGACAGATCTCTCGGATACTTGTTTCTAGTCTACAGACTTCAAGACAGATCTCTCGGATACTTGTTTCCAGTCTACAGACTTCAAGACAGATCTCTTGGATACTTGTTTCCAGTCAACAGACTTCAAGACAGATCTCTCGGATACTTGTTTCTAGTCTACAGACTTCAAGACAGATCTCTCGGATACTTGTTTCCAGTCTACAGACTTCAAGACAGATCTCTCGGATACTTGTTTCCAGTCTACAGACTTCAAGACAGATCTCTCGGATACTTGTTTCCAGTCAACAGACTTCAAGGCAGATCTCTCGGATACTTGTTTCCAGTCTACAGACTTCAAGACAGATCTCTCGGATACTTGTTTCCAGTCTACAGTCTTCAAGACAGATCTCTCGGATACTTGTTTCCAGTCTACAGACTTCAAGACAGATCTCTCGGATACTTGTTTCTAGTCTACAGACTTCAAGACAGATCTCTCGGATACTTGTTTCTAGTCTACAGACTTCAAGACAGATCTCTAGGATACTTATTTCCAGTCTTAAGGCTTCAGGAAAGATTCTTTTGGACACTTGTTTCCAGTGCTCAACTTCAAAGATTCTCTTGGATGCTTGCTTCTAGTCTTCAGGCATCAAGAAGATTCTCTCGAACACTTGCTTTCGGTCTTCAGGCATCAGGAGTCTTGGATGGGCTGGTGCGAGTCTAAATAATATTTAAGACAGAATATAAAATTGAGCCAACCATGATGAGATGATGAGGAAGAAGATGAAGCACCTATTCTAGCCATCATCACCATCAAAAGAAAGTGGAAAGTACATTAGAAACCTGCAAATCAGTGCTCAGAAGTTGGAAGTTCAGGAGGTCAATATGCACAGACCATAGATGTCAGCCAAACTCATCATCATTGGTCATCTCAGCAGCTAGTGGAAATTTATTTTCTCCCTTTGATTTTGATGAGACAGTATGGAGACCATATGGCCTTGGACTGTAGCTTTGTTGTTTTAATTCTGTGTCATAACAGTGTATTTGGATGTGGGACAGGAATGGTGCTCATCTGGTCTCCATGACCCTTTATTAAAGGTACACGTGCATGAAGGGCTCACAATCAGCAAGGTCCTTCCTCTGGCATCTACTACATTGTATATGATTGAGGAACATCCAGACTCCATGCTACCCAACAGCAACCCAAACACAGTGCTTCTGTCATACCATGTACTGTGTGGGGAAAAAACAACCTGGAAATCCCTGTCTTGGACTGTCTTGCCCCAAAGCATTCTACCTTTCAAACTTCAATTCACACTCTTTAGTCAGGTCTTTGCAACTGGAGGCAGTCAAGGAACCAAGAGACTCAGATTGGGAAATGGTTGATGCCTGTGTAATAACAGCTATTATTGCCTTGGGCGTGTTGATGACAAGACACTGCTGCAACTTTGTTCAAGACATGAGCATACACATGCCAAAGGAGTGAAGACTCAAGCAAGGCGACATTGATTACTAAACCCAAGCTATTGAAGACCTCAGCATGTCGCTTCAGATCAACTCCATATTCTGTTGGTGACAAGAACTCGACCCAAGCCATAGCTGCAGCTTGAGGTAACTGCTCCACTGACTCAAGGACTGAAAATTCCAGCAAGGCAATGATTGCCAGCAATAAGCTATTAACCCGGCCGAGCACAAGCTTCATTGATGTGAATGTGCAGACACCTTTAACAGATTTACTATCATCAGCTATTCTCTACATTAAGAAGCCAATCATTATGAAGAAAAGAGGGAGGCATAAATGGAGATTGCAGAGATGCCTGGGAATTGGGTTAGTGCAGATTGACCAAGGAAAGTAGCAGAAAGTCTGGAATAAAAAGGAAAGAAGATTATGACTTTGACATACGTTTAGAGCCTCGAGATGAAGCATGCAATTTCCATTGTATGTTCCCTTCAGTTATGTTATGTAAATGTGATCATGTGTGTGTCTCCAATCAAGCCATACATCTAGTGTAAGGTTAACATTTCATTTGCACTGATGATGGAGGACATCCTCAATTGAGTGATCATTGTATACAGCAGTCAGCCAATTCTAAACATTTGTACTACATGATTAAATCCTTAGGAGTATTCAGAAAGTTAAGCATCAAGTTTAAAGTAACACATTGATCAACTTGATGCATTACAGGCAGGTTCACTAGCAATGTGTCTTGTTTGATCTTCCTCATCACCTGGTCTTCTTTCCCAAGTTTAAAATATTGTCTTCTTTCATGTAGTCATCTGATAATACTGTACAAAATCCATCATGAATGTAACGGACATCGAAAACAAGATTCTCACTGTCAACACAAGAATTCATGATGCCTATCGACCAGCTCCTATGTAGACATGGATCCACAGAAGAATGTGCTTGGTTATCACTTTAGTTGATGGCATTTCTAGGAAACCTAAGAAAAAGTTATTAGCAGTGTTTCAACAAGATACTTTCTCCACACACAAAAAAATCACCTTGTTTAGGCTTTCGCCATGGAAACCCAATAAGCCATCTCTCTTTTTAATTGCTATAGACATCTAATTGAGTTTGACAAAATTCATAACCCCCATATGTTGCTGTTTTGTAGAAAAGTAATAATCACCTGCTTTATATCATTCCCTACACCTAGCTTAATGGCTGATAAAACATCACATCTGCAAATGCTACATAAACATCGCTTTAAGTTTTAAATGACGTCAGCCAAGCATCCCTTTTTTTCTCCATATACCATGAGAAGAACCAGCATTTATAGTTAACAGTTTCTTTCACAGCTATTCTAGGCAAATGAAATGCACAAAAAAATCTCCTTGATTGATTCTACAGGTAGATCTGCCTTATCTGACAATTATATTGCAAAATGCAATATTGTATCTACACTAAAATTTATTTATAGATGTGTCGGATGACTTGATTATTACATGAAAATGTTCTGGCTTTTTCACACAATGTACTTCAGCAAAACAATTTTAATCACTGTTATTTCCTCATAATTTGTGCGCTTAATATTAAAGGGGCAAATCATGATCCACTTTTCATGCTCAAGGTCACCTCTATGAAAATTGAGTTTTTTAGCTAATGAGAATCCTTGACTGGTATATGTTACAATCCCCAAACCATTCTTTCAAATGTGTTCGCATTTCTGAGAAAAGTGAAAAAATGTGTCATTTTCTAATTATTGTCGGGACCCGACAGTAACAACACAGCCTATGGAGATTTTTTAAATACTGAAAAGCTTGTAACTTGAAAACGAATGGTCGGAATCAAGTGAAATTTTCAGAATATGTTTATGTTGTCTTCTTTTTATTTAGCTAGAAAATAGGTGAGGTTTTGTCACATCAAAGTAATGAACTGCACATTTAAAAGAAAGAACTAATTTGTGGGCTGTCGTGGCAACAGCATTCACTTGTAGATTCAAATATGAGCTCATTGTAGCATATCTGATGTATACAACTAGTATACATTCAATATGCTACAATGAGCTACATGTAGGAGACGACAAGTGCATCCTTTTACCGCGGCCGCCCACATTTTAATTTTAGCAGCAAAGTTATGGAAAGTCTACCACAAGCCTCAAATTTACTTCACATGAGTCGATGACAAAGACTCTGAATTTTATATTCTGTCAACTTACCTTTTCCGTTAAATAACTTTATGCTAACTAAATTGCTGTCTTCCTTCCTGAATCTTCAAACATTATATGGAAATTTGGCAGAAAAATACCATTTTGATTAGATAAGTGAAAGAAGAAATACTGTACTAGAAGACAAGAACTTGATTTAAACACATGAATAAGTACCTATCTAGAAGAAATATTAGAGATATCTGTCTCGTAAACAATTAAAATCATTGGGATGAACCACAACTTATAATTTCATTTTTGGTTAACAAAAAGAACAAAATTGAGAAATGTCCTTTTGGTAAACAATAAAAACAAATCATTTTGTCACAAACAACTTGAAAGAATTCCCTTTGGTTACAAATCACTACAAGAATGAATCAAAAAAACACATTTGAGGTAAATGACCAGTTGGAAGAAACAAATATGTTGAGAATGGAGAAACAAAATAATGTGTTTGTGATGAACATATAAAGGAACAACAATTGTTTCATGTGTGGTAAACAACAAGAAACACTTATGGTCAACATACATGTATGATTATGGATAAACAAAAGCAACAACAAACGAATGGCTGGTAAACAAGCAGAATACAGATGCCGTAAGTGAGAAGATTGAAAAAGTGTCTGCATGGTATCAATCATATTGACCGCAGTCGACCATCGCCGTTATCAATCGGACATCAGAATATATAGCTAGATTTCCAAGCATTGCGTTCCTCCAATAAGACAGCCAGAGCAGAGATCTGCTTGCTGCTGCTTCTATGTGACGATAAAAATAGCCGGCAGCACCCAATCTGCAACGTCCTATTATAGAGGCGACTTTTGGAACATCGCCATACAGATACATGTCTGGAACTTTGTCCATCCAACTGATACTTAGTGCAGCTTTGAGTAATCTGGTGTAGCATCAATTCAGACTTCTTTTCAGTTGTTTTGTCAAAGTCCATGCTTCTGAACCATAAAGAAGTACTGACTCAATCAATGTTTGGAAGATGTTAACTTTGGGATGTCGGGGCAAGACAGATTTCCAGATCTGCATGGTAAACTGATTAGATGAACAACTTGGAGGAAGAATGAATTGAATTTGTGATACAGGTATGGACAAAAAGGAGATGTCTAAGTCATAAACATTAAGATCATGTGGATATGAGGAAAAACCTTCATGTATAGCAAGAAGTGCAGAACTACATGTTTTATGAGGAAAAACAAGAAATGAAGGAAAACCTTGGATGTTAAAACCCGGAAGGTGATAATAACTGCTGGTGTTGTAACTTGTAATAACAAGAAATGAAAATTATCTTTGTGTTAAACAGCAAGAAATGAACAAAAAATGTTATTATGGTTAGCTGTCAGTAGAAATGAGGAACAACTTGATGATAACAACAGGAAATGAAAAATGCCTATTATACACAAGAAGAAGAAATGAGGCGTGTGTTATTACAATGAGACAATGAAGCTAAAGGCTAGAGATATATGATAAGAAGAAACTATTAAGACCGGCCTGTGTGCTGAATTACCTGAAATGCCGTAGTGGTAAATAAGAGGATGAAATGGAAAACCTGGAGTGATCAGTAAATAAAGAAATGCCTTTGTGATGACCAACAAGTATGAAAAGTGACAAGAAGAAAAAACCAAGAAATGCCTCGTGTGTGTCAAGTAAGAAGAAATGCATGTGTGGTAAATACAAAATAAAATAAGTGAAATCTTGGAGATATATGACAAGAAGTAGCTACAACAAGAAATGCCTTCGTGGTAGACAACTAGACAAATGAAGCAAAATGTTTGGAGGTAAATGACAAGAAGGAACTAAAACAACCTCTTTTGTAAATCAAAAAGACAGGGATAAATCAAGGATAACCATGGTGATAACAAGAAGAGAAGAACTATTGTGTTTTAAAAACAACAAGAAATTCAGAAATACCAGAGTGGCAGCTGCAAGAAAAAAGCACATTTGTGGTAAATGATAAGAAATTTCCCCTCTAATTGAGATAGTAATATAACCTGTCTTGCCTCATACATCATGTATCATCTACATATATTGGAGCATTTCTACAGCTCTGACCATGGCAGGTTCCTGAATGTACCAATGTCGTGAGGCTAAAGACACTAGAAATTATACAATGGTATGGCCATACAGAGAATTTAATTGATGAAAATGCATAAATGAGTCTGCA
>JXSR01S030725.1:0-12753 GCA_000969725.1 Ophiothrix spiculata | reverse complement strand
TGTAACATAGCATTAAGCCGGTAACATAGCAGTTTGACCATGCTGTGTGTGAAAAAACCGGCACAGTGAGCGCTTTATTTCACTTCTAATGCAGCAAGACTCCCTGGTAAACAGGTGATCTTGGCGACCAAAATTTAACCAACCTCATAATCAAGGCATATCCTAAATAGGTAGCAAGTATTCACGCAATATTTATTTTATCCTTGTTCCATAGTTAGCTAGTTTGTTTACTTAGAAACACGATACAACAAAATATAAATTAAATCTATAATCTAATCTACATCTAAAAGGCTACCAATGCATGTAGTTTCGCACACTGTCTTATAAGCATGAATAGAAGGGAGTTAGAAAATGAAAATGATTGAACCTGGTTTAGGAATAATCTTGACTTTTTTTAATTACAACCCTTTCTGCTTATAATAAAAACTTTGTATCTATTCAAAACAAGTTATGACAGTAGATATCAGCTTTATTAAGAAGATGTCGACATAACTTGACCGATGCATAAAATTGTCTATAAGTCATTTTCTTTAGGATCTGTCGGAAGAAATATCCTTTTTAAGTTAAAGTATATACTATATATTTATTTGAATTTGAATGTTTCCATCGAAACGTTTTGGTATTTGGGAAATACAGAAAAAGTTAAATTTGTATGCATGATAAGTTTCCTTTTTCTGTCTGTAAAAGTAAGCTGAACATTTCTAGAAGCGAACACAATGTCCAACTTTACAAGTAATGTTCAAATGAGTTTGTATTTCATGTAATGACTTTGAATAAGATACATGTCCTTATTCTTTAATGTTTTTGGTAAGAAATCAATTATATCCGGACGATAATTACCTTAATAAAGTCAGGTCGTGTAATGTAATGTAACATAAAAACCGATTGACATGTACAACAAGGTAAACCGGTTACCTGTCAATTGTGGGAGGAACTTGTTAATACCCGTCCCTGGTTAATTTCTGGTTGCTTGTTAGACTCAGACGTTTCTCATAATTTGATGATCTCTATGAATAAAATATCGGTCGAAATATACAAGAGAACCCTTGAAGTGTGACCTATTCTAGTGTATCTGGGACGATTTGTGAACTTCACTACAAAATTTGACTTTTGAAAGGTTATGTAACACGACCTGAATGTCGTTTAGCGGTATATTTATAAATTTAAAAAATTGAAGTTATGTTTGAATAAAACAATTTGGTAGACACCAAAGAAACCATTTGAAAAAGTAAAAACTTCAACTTGGTGGCCTGCTCCGACGAAACTCGGACAAAGTCGGGAAAACTATTTTTTCTGATTTGTCCATATTGAAAATGCTGACATTGCAAGCTTTAAAATGATGTATCACTTGTTGACATTGCTAAATGTTTTGTCCATGAAAATTCAATATTTCCTAAGAAAATTCCTTTGTTTTCTATTGATTTTGGGCAAGTGTCTTTATCCGGGTTTCATGGGAGTATAGGTCCTTATCTTCACCTGTGCATTACAAATCAGCATTTGCTAAATTTACGTCCATTTCAGAATCATATGATCCTGTATCGTTACCTGACCAACGAGTGTACACAATCTTGACCATGTTATGTGATGCAACATCAGCTGGCTACCGTTATCAGCGAAGCCAGTACATACCAAATCTGCAATTTGTCACAATACTTAAATCTATTATTAGATGTTGCTCTATACACGAAATATACGCTTCCGGACTATGAAATACATGTTGGTTCTTCGGTCAGAATCACCTGGATGTGTAGTCATTATGCCATTGCACAAGCCTTGAACATACAGCAGTTGTATCAAACAGTTGTTTGTCAAAAGTTTTGTCATCATATTATTCGTATGTCGGTTTTGATTGTTGATTTATATTTCAATAGCATACCGCAATTTTAAATTTTACTGAAGGTTGTTTTTACTTGATGAAAAACATAAAATTTCTTAATGTACTTGCTGAAAGGTTAATCAAAAAATTCAGATACATTCAGTATGTTTAGATTATTATAATAACCAACTTGTACATTAGAACCTATATAAGTTGAAGAATATCACGGTACTGATTTAGCGTGCAATCATAAAAAAATCTTTGTAAACACTGTGAGCGTGTTCAATATTCGACAAAAGATTTTAAACCATACTTATAGATAATATATAGTAAAATATACTGACGAATAAACTTCATCGCGTACTTCCTGTGATTGCAAGATGATAGTACCCATAATAGTAAATTGATAATCATAAGTCATTTTTCAATATTTTGATGAGCTTCGATGATAATTTAAATGAAGGTTTTCAAAAAGACATATCTTTAGCTTACATAAATACGTGTGATGTTTTTTCAAGCTGTTTAAGCATTTACCTTTTTCGGTCTTTCTGTACGTAACGAGGAGGTTCCTTGGTTAAGTTGTCGGTGTTTCTTGTGGTTATCTGATCGAAAGCATGTTGCAACAATTCTTTCCAGACGTTCTAAATTTCCACATGTCAATACATTCCCTTATTTAACTATTATCAAGTCTGCATGGATACATGAATCATTTTACAGGTAATTGTCTGATATTCCTTTTATTGTAGACTTGAAATGAGAGCCAAATATCGCTGATGATGCAGGTTTGTTTTGCTGGATCCTAATCCGATTTTTTGTTTTATTCACAATGAAAAGGAGCGTTTCATCTTTGGAATTGGTCTGGTTTCGATATTATATGGATTGACGTGTCCTTTTTCGTTTTTGTTTGTTTGTTTAACAAAGTTGGTGAGTATAGGATCAATGGCAAAGTCATAGAACTCCAAACCCATGCATAAAGCATAAACCTGGTAGAACTAACTGTAATAACGTCTCATCGAAGTTGTTATCATTGACTTGAGATCCACTGTTAAATTTGTGTATATACACAGAATGGCATAGTACTTTTGATTTGGATGCACACATATATTTGGCTACACAGTTTATAAAAAGTTTGGTGTACCGATTGATTGGTATGCAATATTCCTAAAATAGATAAATAGACATGTGGTAAATAAACGTGTTCTTATTATCAGAAGTGATACGTACACTGATACAAAATTAGAAACTGGCTAAAACAAAACAAATGTCGAACATGTAGGTATACTACAAAAACTGTATTATCCATTAACGAAAGCATGTGAAGGTTAAATCATGTTTGAAGTTCTAAAAATAATTGGCTATGTCAAGAAGTAAAGATATAACGCCATGTAAACAATCAGTGCAACGTACTATCAATTAGTTTTGTTTTAGCTCTAAAGCTAGCAATGCACGTTTTTCATTAGTCCGTAAATGTAGCGATATATATCCTACTGTTTTGACTCTTCATTGATTCATGGTGTATAAAGGAAGCTTTATTCAGTTCGGAACAAATTGTGCAATATACATCCAGACTATGAAGGCCAATGGTGAATACAATATTAAAGCAATACTATAAAGTGTTAAAAATGAAGCGCCCCCTGTAACCCATGACTTTTTTGGGTTTGTTTTTGGTAGATGTGAATACCCTCCAAACGATTTGGCTTAAAGATGCTTATTTTTTCTGTTATGGCCATCTGTTGAATTAAATTCGGGATCCCGAATTTAATTCCACATGTATTAGTATAGGAAAGCATACTATGTGCTTTTTATCCATTTTTTGGTGGCAAAACACGTTTTTCACAAAATACACTTGAAAACGCTTTTAGATAGTCACATTCCTCCATTTTATGCTGTTTTTACTCTAAACAATTTTTGATCAAAATCTTATAGTACACTCTTAAAAGAAAAGAGTGAGCGGTCACTCTTTCTTAGAGTGATTTTTTTTCCCACTCTATAAGAGTGACATTTCACTCGAAAAGAGTAAAATCGAACGGGGTTTCACTCTTTAAGAGTGAAACTCCGTTCGATTTCACTCGAAAAGAGTGAAATGTCACTCTTTTGGAGTGAAAAAAAATCACTTTAAGAAAGAGTGACTGCTCACTCTTTTCATTTTAAGAGTGTATTGCTTTAATAAAACTTGTCAGACGTAGCTGTCCTGTAATTTACTTTTTAAAGTTTCCTCTGAAGATTTGACAGCAACAAAACCACTATAAAACATAGGAAGCTGTTATATTTTGGCCTATTTGGCCCACCGATTTCAAAATGACAAGTGCAGTGATGCATGTCTCGTATGGGACCTTCGTCTTTTCCGCGACCCTTAACTGTCAGTGGTTAGAAGTGTCAGGTTTTATGAAATGAAACAGGATACCTTCACATTAGAGACAGGGTGTATGAAAGAAGAACTGTTGAGCTTCACGTCACGTTGATGTTTTATTCACCTAATAAGAAAAACAAAATGCACGGTCATATCTTGGCCTGTAAAAACACATTTGTAATGTATCAGAAAGTACTCTCAGTAATTTTTGCAGATAGTGTATTCACAACTCCATGGCACGACATCAGATAAGCAATGTTAGATGCATATATGTTACGTACCATCTTCATAGAACCCTATAGATATTCACATATCAAACAAGTTCCTTTTCCAAATGTGACAGATTTTATGCACTTGTTTTTTTGAGTCTAAAATCTTCAGTATGCATGAGTAATGTGAAAGTAGTCGAAACAACATGATGAAAAATCCGTAAATCATTCGTGTTTATCTAATGCTGACTTGAATATTACTTTAAGCAGTGTGTACTAAAGTTTGACCTGAATATACCCATGTGTAACAACATTTTAATGTATTTAGGCAAAATTTCACACACATATATGTATAAGATGTGACAATAACAACATTTGGAGGCTTGAGACCAACTGAGAGTTAGAAGAGAAAATGATCCCTTATGCTTTGGTGACACTGGGCTACGGTGTCAAATGAGTTCAAACTTTTCTTAAATCTGAATCTTAAAGAGAGTTTGATTTTATTTTTATATCTTCTTTTCCGTCAAGTGGCATTGGCATTGATTTCATGGTACTACTTGTGTACTAATAGCCAGAAAGTATTTGAAAGGTGACTATATATAGATTTAAGTTTTAAAGTATTGCTGAGGATATTTATAAACTGGCTTAGATGTTATGATGCATTTGACAATCCCCTCTTAAACTTATCTAATGATTTAATATGATCAAAATGGATAACGGGTCAAACTTCGTTAGATTACTTCTACTAATTTCCATTAGAAATACCGAAAGCCGCAAAGAAAACCCAAATGTACTGCTTATTGAATTCTGTTTCTAAAAGATAAGCAGTTCTGAGGTAAAATAGGGCAGTTGGGTCATACGGAAATGGACATTCTTATCAATTGTTTCTGCGGATGTCCGCAAGGTCTTTGTGTCATGTTACCATTAGAAATTTAGATAGCGTTGTGGAGTTGATTTATGAAAATAACAGAAACTGGTGCTTTTCCTGCTCTATGTTAACTGAGACCATTATGTTAGTAGTGTAATTTAATACAGGTGCCTCAATTCGATAAGAAAATATATAAATCAATAAAATCCAAAGGACAACACCCAGTTTTTGTCTCACAATACTAGACAGTTTTGGTCTTCATATTTTTGGCTTCGTCTGATTCTTACATTAGCCCATTGCTAGTTCAACTAAAATAGAAAAGCGGGAGTTTTAACATATTGTGGCAACAATTACATTATATAATGCCTCAAAACTAAAAATCTATTATTAAATTCATCCGCCCACGTATTATGAGAAAAAAATAACAGACGGGCTGAAAATATAACGCGCTTTTTGAT
The DNA here is from genome assembly GCA_000969725.1 of Ophiothrix spiculata. Taxonomy (NCBI): domain Eukaryota; kingdom Metazoa; phylum Echinodermata; class Ophiuroidea; order Amphilepidida; family Ophiotrichidae; genus Ophiothrix; species Ophiothrix spiculata. The sequence goes on along the minus strand of JXSR01S030725.1, from coordinate 7,052 downwards.
TTCAGACGGAAAATATCCTTACTTAAGTCAGACAAAGTTTCAGAGAAAACCAGAGTTGAACCAACCTATCTGTTTTCCATGACGTACAATGAAGCCACTTTTACATGAGGAAATCACGACGTCTATCTAATGTCTATGTCTTCCAGAAATTTTAAAAGAATTTAGTTAACGTTCGTCCGATGAATTATTAATTTGTTAAGTTAAGTATTTGATGTATTACCAATTTCTGTATCATGTTTCTATTGGCAAAACTTGTGTTTCTTAAATAATTGATTAATAAACTGAAGTTTCGATGATCTAACAGATATGGTTCTCACGATACAAATCATGTTAGTCATTTCAGTAGGACGCCCATGGTAACTCAGTTTCTTGCATAAAATTTGATGTCAATAACCTTGATATAAATCATGTCAAATCTCATTCAGTCCTTGGTGCATACACAGCCTGTAAAGAAAAATAAAGATGATAATTCTAAATCACAAGGGTCCTTAAGAACAGTTTACTTAAAGACCTTCTAAAGCACTTCAGGAAATAAGATAAAGGTGAAAGCATTGGAGCACATAACCTGTAACATAGCATTTATAAGCCGGTAACATAGCAGTTTGACCATGCTTTATGTGAAGAAACCGGCAAAGTGGAGTGAGTCCTTCATTTCACTTTAAATGCAGCGAGACTCCCAGAAACAGGTGATCCTGGCGACCAAATCTCAATCAAGCACATAATGCACGTACATCAGATGTAGCAAGTATTTATGCAGTACTTATTTTCATCATCAACGCATAGTTTGCAGTTTGTTTACTTAGAAACTCAACACAACCAAATACAAATAAAATCAAACATGTGGTTTAATCTATATAGCTGAATGATCAGAAACTTATTTTTGGTTGTAAAACTTAACTTTACATTACTAGAAGGAAAACAATCTAACAGCATATATTCACGATGAATAAAAAATGCGATACATGCCCTTAAAGATAATTTCAAAAAAACCAATTAGCTTAAAAACTATGTCATGTGCATAAGAATTACAGGATTTATAAAGGTCTTATCAAACCGACTGACATTTAGAACAAGGTAAACCGGTTACCTGTCAATTATGGGAGGAACTTGTTATTACACGTCCCTGGTTAATTTCTGGTTGCTTGTAATACATATGCTCGCATATAGACGGTGTTCATAATTTATTGGTCTTTATGAACAAAGTACCTGTCAAAATGTCATAGCAAGGGAACTCTTTGAAGAATTGATTAACAGTTGTGTATGGGTGGGCGATTGTGAACTTGACAACATAATTTGGCAAGACTTTTCAAAAGTTACATAAACACGACATACTATGTATGCTTTTGGAAATAGGTTTGGCTATGTAGAAGTATTTTGGATGAAACTAAATGTGTAAAGACACAATTTAAAAGAGTGACAGAAACTTGTTATTTATAAGTAATACTCTGTTATACTGCAGCTTTCATATGCATTCACTACAACGAAGTCCAATTTTTCATATGATCAGATCTTTTAAAAACAAAAACTATATACAGTTTACTTCCATGGCTACATCGATGAAGGTATGTACACATCTTTGCTCCAGTGTCAAAAAGCAAAACAAAAAATGCTGACACTGAAGCAGTTAAACCCTCAATAAAGAAAGAATAAATAAATGCAAATTTGAAATAAAGCGCATCTTTGGACTAGATGACTAGCTATATACAGTCACATTAATCCTTATCTTCACCTGCTCGTTTCAAAATCATGGGACCTGTATCAAGACCATTACTAAGGCAAAAATGACCTAGTGAGTGATACCCAATTATATAATGTGGCATTAGCTGGCTACCACATCTAAACCGCAATTTTAACCAGTTACTTAATACTATTGCTTTTTGTCTATGCGACAGTAAAACCTTTTTCACCATGTTAGTACGCAGTCATCATAAGCTACATAATGCACTACTTACACCAAACCATGACCAAACTGACCAAATACGTCCCGAAAGTTATCTTAATCAAATTAGATCTAACAGTGCAGTGTTTGATGCATTGAAAATATATGTTGCTATCTTACGAATCCTATATATCCTTAATATTAAAAATTTTCGTATGAATTGACAATTTCAGAAAAATATATTATTTCCCAACTTATCCAAAGAAAACAATTCAGCCGAATTCATAAGAGTTGGATGTACCAGTACAGTCATAATGACATCACACAGGTCTTAAATAACAGAAGAAGACACAACACGACAGTTGTATGCAACTTGCTTTATGTGGAAAGTTTGTGTGCATCATCATTTATTCATTTGTTCTGTTGGTTGATTTTTATTTGAAATAACAATAATGCCGCAATTTTTAATTTGACATAAGAAAATTTAATTTGCAGCAAATATTACTTGCTGAAAAGATATTCAAATTGTATTAAGTATAATAAGATAATAATTTGTATATTAATTAAGATAGGTCGAAGATTAACACGCTGTTATTATATACTGCGTAATCATAACAAAATATCTTAGCGTAAAGATTATTAAACATTTCGGGCGAGAAAATGTTTTTTAAAAGGGGGGATACCATGGAACCCCCCTTTAATGCACTAACTAACTAAGCGTTAAACGGGTACTTTCTGACAAGCCTCTTCTGGTGAAAAGAGGTTTAGGACCTGCTAAAATAAACCAAATGGTTTTGGCAGATTGCACCTGAGGTATACCATAAATAGTTTGTGACTAAATTTAGAAAATTTCTTAGATTTGTAGGTCACGTAGGCAATTTCAAGAATCCTATTTGGAAGTGAAAGGTTTCCCTAAGTGAGTTCTCGAATTAAGAAATATGTAGGTTTCTAATTATCGTGGCAAATTGACAACTACTTACATGTGTTTAATTTCAAAAATTAGGATATATCGAACACTTACAAAATATCATGCGATTAAGAGTATCTAGGAAGAGGTAATCACTTTTCGTTTGTAAAACCTTTGCTGTTTTATTACGTCGAGTGATTGACACTTCTGCTTCATAAAACTAGCCTTGAATGAACATTGTTGAAGACACAGACACGGCACTTATATCAATCAGATTTTATGTAAAACGCTTGTTGCATCATCTGCTATCACTTCATAAAAAAGTTTCCGTATCTAAACTTAAGTTTGTTTATTTTTTATTCTTAATAACATAGTTAAATACAATTAAGTGGTTTAACTTTAGCAAGAGAAAAAGTTTACTTTAAATGCAATTGCTGAAAAGATTATCAAACGATGAAATCTTATTAAACTTTGTTAAGATATTTCCTCTTACCTAATATCTAAACAAAGTTAATAAGCAAAGTTAATAAGATTTAATTATTTGATAATCTTTTCAGCAATTGCATTTAAAGTCAAGTTTTCTCTTCTCTTGCAAAGGTTAAACCACCTAATAATTTATATATAAAAGTTTCCGTATCTAAACTTAAGTGTGTTTATTTTTTATTTTTAACAACATATTGATATTTCAATTAGGTGGTTTAACCTTTGGCAAGAGAAAACTTGACTTTAAATGCAATTGCTGAAAAGATTATCGTAATTACTTTGTTTAGATATCAGGTAAGAGGATTAACACCCTGTTAATTTAGCGAGTAATCATAATAAAATCCACTTAAGTATTTTTCAATATAAATAAAATAGTTTGTAGCTAATAATTAAGCCACATAACCAATAGTCCTTTATTAACAACCGATTGGCTTAACACCTTGATGGACGAGATATGAATTATCTAATACTTTGGTGAGACCATGTTCTTCCGGTGATTATGTGATATATTAGTTAATTAATTAATAATCATAATTTCTTATTCAATGTTGTGATAACCCTGGATGATAGCCAAAAGTGTCTTTTATCCAGGCCTTTTTATAATTTTAGCTTATAAACATAAGCTTACTGTTGTCTAGCTGTTTCAGCATCAGTTTCATAGTTTCAATGCTGTTTCAGCACCTTGATCCGCATTTGCTGTTTTGTGTTATTTATTCTTTCTTACACGGATAGAGAAAGAAGATATATTTTGTTTTATTATTCATGGAATACCAGAGTTATTTAAGACATAAGTCAATTTCTATAACCACTCAATCCAGTAAGATTTTAAACTGTGAAAAAGACATAAATTAACAATTTTAACAAGTTCGAGGAAATGATTTTGAAGCTTTAAGAGTTAAACTCCGAGGCACTTGCATATTAAACCAGTGCTTTCAGCCGAGCTTCTTCTGGTGAAAATGGTTTACGACCTGCTAATATCAAAATCTTAGGTGAGACCATGTTTTGACTGTGAGTGTTAGAAATACAGTAGTTTGAGACTAAATTTACAAAATTTCTTAGATTGTTAATTTCAAGAATTCTATCTCGAAGTGAAGGGCTTCCCTGAGAGTGCTCTCGTAATAAGACACATGCAGGTTGCTAATAATCGTGACAAATGACAACTACTTACATAATGTTTAAATTCAAAAATTCGAACACTTGCAATTAAGCGGGCAATTAAGAGTAACTAGGAAGAGGCAAGCAAATTATTTTCGTTTGTAAACAATTCGTTGTTTAAATAAGTCGGGTGTTTGACGTTTCAGGTTGATAAAACTAACCGCGCATTTTATAAAACTTGAAGACACAGACACGGCAATTGTGTCCATCAGCCTTATATCAAACGCTGTTGCATCATCTGATATCACTTCGTTTAAAAGTATCCGTGTCGGCGTTGAGTTGGTTGATTTTATTGAATAACAACATATCGCTTGAAGGAGGAAAAAACTTGACTTTAAATGTACTTCCTGAAAAGATTATCAAATAATTAAATCTTATTAAGTTTGTTAAGATATTGGGTAAGAAGATTAACACCCTGTAATCATAATAAAATCCACTTAAGTATTTTTCAATACAAATAAGATAATTTGTGGCAAAATAATTCAATAACCAATATGTAGGCCTAAGTCCTTAATTAACACTGAAAGACATAACACCTTAATAGACAAGATATGAATTGTCGAATGCTTTGGTGAGAGTATGTACTTCCTGTGATTATAAGAGAAGATATAATTTAATTTAATTAATTAAAATAGTTATAATTCCTCATTCAATATTATCATAACCCTGGGTTAAAATCAAAAATGTAATTTAACCACACTCAAAATAAAGTTTGGTTAAAAACGGAACATGGTTGGCAGGTTGGGTAAAATTTGACACAATGTTGGGTAAAACGTGCACCATTTACCCAAGATTGTGTACAAAATAAACCAATATTGGGCAAACTTTAACCCAACCTGCCAACCATGTTCCCTTTTTAACCCAACTTTTTTTTATAGAGTGCAGGCCTATCTATCATTATAGCTTATAAACATGAGTTTAAATGTTTCGTAGTTGTGTCAGCATCTTGATCCACATTTGTTTTATTTGGTTATAATCGGAAGAATCCTTTCGATAAAGACAGACATTGCATATGGTTTTATTATTGGTCGATTACAAAAAAGAAAAGAAAAAAAAAAACCCCACAGTTATCTAAACTATAACCTCATTCAACCCAGCAATTAAATTGTGAAATAGAAATTATTTATTATTTAACAAGAAAAAGTAAAGTAAATGAATGTTGAAGCGTAACTCAGGAGTACTTGCCCAAGATACTAAACATTTAAACGAGTGCCAAACTTCTTCAAGTGAAAAGGGTTTACGACCTGCTAATGATATCATAATACATGTATGAAGAAAAACAATGTTCTTCCTGTAATTGGTACACATATTTTATTATTCAATACATAACAATAATAAATCTAGATGTTTACTAAAATGGCTTCTAAGTAAATAAAGGTTCAAATGTTACTTCATAAATATAACATTTTTTTGGCATAGATAAAGAAAGATGAGACGTGTATTTGTCAGGTTGAATGATTATTATAAAAAAAAAAAACCAGCCTGACCTTTCATATTTTTGGATGTGACTCGGGAGCCCCTTGTCAGAGGTGGGTCACGGTATGAGAAAGGTGTTCTGACCAATCACACTCATTCTCGTATTTAAATTGGAGAAAAGATAGTTTTTAATAAGTAAAAGACTTTTGTGAAGTCGTGTCGCTCAATATGAAAGGCTCTCTGGTTTAAGCCATCAATACGGAAGCACTTCCTCAATTAACTCAAACGTTGTTTCTGGCAAGACTTCTCTGGTGAAAAAGGTTTACGACCTGCTAACATAAACCAAATGCTTTGGACAGATGGCACTAGTGGTATACTTTAAATAGTTCGTTACTAAAATTAGCCTATTTCTTATAGATACGGTAGGTCACAAAGTCAATTTTAAGAAACATATTTGTAAATAAAATGAGCCATCTTTTACACTAAGTATGTAGGTATATTGATCGGTGGCAAGGATTCAACTAGTGACATAGTGTCATGTAGAAAATGGTCATCCTGGAAGACATTGCACAAAAATATTGAACTGTGGACGGCGATCGGACGCTGGTTTAAGCAATGTTACATCCCATTTTCATTTCACAAGTGAAAAAAGAATCTTGTCTGGAAATCTAGAAATATTTGAAACAGAAGGAGCAATAATAGCTACAGAAATAAATAAAAAGAATCCCGATTGACTGATGATTCCTGTCAGCATTGAAATAGTTTCCTGTGTTGAAATGTCCAAAAAGTTTCAATTATCGCAGGTCTCAGACGACTTCAAAAGACTTTTCCCTGGTGAAGGGTACCTATGAGTATTGGATGCATCATTACTAAAAGCCCAATACCTTGCCTAATCCAGGCAATATAAAAACCATACCATTACATGAACAAGAGTATGTTTAATCTTATATTTATACTTATTAAAATTTCAAACGGCTTTTTCTAACCCCAAAGTATCACAAGAACCCCCCCCTTCTTGATCTATAGTGTGCCACAAAGTAATTATGTCCTTATTAATTCATTAGATGTGTATGATGAATTAGATATCACAACTTTTGTCAGTGACAAAACATTTCTTATTGTTTAAATATGTCTGTATGATCTCAGATCTCAAAGTTTTCATACTCAAGGTATATAATAGTGTTAGAAATACAGTAGTTTGAGACTAAATTT
>JXSR01S030724.1:95963-106098 GCA_000969725.1 Ophiothrix spiculata | reverse complement strand
CGGATTTGAGACCTTTGCAGACAATTTTAAAGACAAATATCGGGAGTTTTTTTCAAACGTTGCATGTTAAACCTTTACCACGATGTTTCAAATGCCCTATTGTTTCTAATAAAGTCAAATTAGGAAAAGTTTTATAATATATAAGTCGCAATATCGTAAATCGCTACACGTAGTGACGCTAGTGGCAAATTTGCCAAGTTTTTAAACCATAAAGGTGGAATAGGACATTAAATTGTATTCATATAGAAATAATACGGGACTATGTTTTATTTTGATTTTATGCTAATTATTTAGTTTAGAAAAAGTTGTGAATATGTAGAAAAAATCAGCACCACAGAACATTTTATAATGAAATTAAAGATGGAACAAATATGCGTGTCTCTAGAAATACTCGGTCAAGTCGGTCCTTTTTATGACAGGCCGGCAAAAACATTACAAAATATCGCCTGATATATCGGGAAAACAAGCCGGCCACCATATTGTTTCTTTGATGATTTCTGAAAGGTTTGCTTCAAAACTTGAAAACAAAGTTAAATCTAGAATGCTTGAATCACTAATTACAGAGATACAGAGCGTTTTCAGACCCCTACTTTACGTGTAAAAGTATAGGAACGTTATTTGGGATATTGCACCCCTCAGCGACCGACCCTATTCAAATATTTTTTAAAAAATAGGGTCGGTGAAAGCAATCAATTTTGCTCAGATTGGGTGTTTTTTGAGACAATTTTGGAAAATGCACCAACATTTCATAATTTAGGTGCTTTTTAAAAAAATTATGAAAAATATATATATTTTCCGACCGACTGACTCAGAAATTCCACTTGAGGGCAACACAACAATTTTTTTTTTCTTCTTGGCCTAACAGGTGTATAGATTTGCCATCTGAGTATATATATAGACAAAACTAATTTTGTAGTTTTAAAAGATGGTAGCAAGTCATTTTTTGCAAATCCTAATCTTGAAACCTTCAGTCATAAATTCACAAGTTTTTATTTTATGTCAAAGTTTTATTGTAAGAGAAGTACCAAGGACAAAGTAAAATTGAAATTGCAAAATGTAAAATTATTAATAATGCATTACACCTCACCAGAATTTTCTGATGAACTACACCCATCTTCAAGTGATGTTTTGCTGTGATCTTCTGCTGTAATAATGTCTTGAAATGGGTAAAAAAAACTTGCAATAATTGTTCTCCCCTCTTACAGAACAGATAAAAATATGTCTTTTGAGCTTACATATGTGTCATCTCATGAATGTGAGTGCCCCTCTCCACTGATCAGAGAAAGGATCCAAATCCGGGCCTTTATCTCTGTTCATTACCAAATTGGCTGATGACAGATGTATATAGGCCTAATACATACGAAAGTACTCCTAAGACAGTAAATTTCTGTATAGTTCATAAGTGTTATCCACCCAGGGGGGTACTTCGTACAAAAGGGGTTATGGGGACGTGACGCAAATTTGGGTAGCAATATCAGGCTCTGTGGTATTTTAATCGGTCCTTTTTCTTCGTAAAATGTGGTATTTTGATGGGTTTAATTTTCAAAATTTCCAAAAATTTGCGCCAAATGGCGCAAATTTGAGCAGAAAAAATATGTTTTTTGATTAAAATTGACTCAGAATTTGTTATATGGATTGGTCACTTTTTCTTGAAAACTGGTATTTGGATAGGTGGCTTTTCAATTTTTCCAGATGGATGTCTATATCCAACCCAAATTTTAGTACCCCCCCCCCCCGGTTTATCCATTGGCATCATTTATTTTAGTTGCTGCCACTGCATATTACTTACTTCATGCATATAAATCTACATTTTTATGCAATTTATACAAACTGGAATATCTTTTGCTCCTTAGTTATGAAAGGTATTCATACTTTTTTTAACAAAAATTGCTGTGTTTTATTATCACTGATATAATGTTATTATATTTTGTTTGCCTAATTTCAGATTAGCGTTAAAGATGTGACAAAGTTTCAGATGGTATGTACATTTATATTTAATATAATTTAGTACTTACGTGATATAGCATCATTACCAGAAATATTACTTTTTAATGTATGGTACACAATCATGGTAAAAGAATGGAAGTTTTTGAATGACAGCTTTTTCATTTAGTCATTAACACAATAATGATTAAACAAATCAAAACGCATTAATCGTGAATTAGATTTAAAGGAGCTTGGTCCGATTTTTCAAAATTTAGTTTTCAATGTCATATGAAAGATGACCATTAAAGTGGTGTATGTTTCAAATTTCAGGTGAATCGGTCAAACCGTTTTGATTTTATGGGCAATTTTGTATTTCAAATTCGCCTGTACGTTACTGTATAAATTAATTATGGTTACCATAATTAGACACATTTTCATACATATCTCCTAAACGGTACATAGCTGAGCCGTGAAATTTCATATATGGATTATGAGAAAAATATGACCAATATTTTGGTACCTAAATCTCAAAAAGTTTGAAAAAAAGTTGAAGCAATCGGACCATGCTCCTTTAAGCTGGATTAAAGAAAAATTCAGTTTGACATGTAGGCCTATCAAATAAACTAAGAGACATTAGAGGTTGACCACAAGGATCATGTTTTGGCTTGATGCCCCATTATGTGTTTGTAAGAGTAAACTACAGAAAGAATGTTCCTATTGAATACACCCGTTTTAATACAAACTTATACCCCGTTCAGACAGAGCCAAAAAGTCGTCTTTAGTCGTATTCGAGTTATATCGAGTTCAAAATTCACTTGTGTGTGAACAGTTCAAGTCGACTTACGTTGTCTTTCAAAAAGTCATCTTACATCAAATTTTCAACTCACTAAAAAGCAAGTTAAGTCGCGTTAGTAAGTCGATGTAACTCGGCTAACGACGACAATTGATGACTTTTCGTATGTGTGTACACCTGTCGTCGTAAGTCGAGTTGAATTTGTGTTTACTTCTACAGCGCATTGACCTGGAACACGTAAAGTTCATCTCAATTCGACTTCAAAATCATAGCGCATGTGTGAATACTGAACAGTCGTAAGTCGAGTTACTTTTCGCTAATCCAAGGTCTTGTTTGAAATTAAAAATGGCCTCGATATCAACTTAAGACGACTTTTTAGTGTATCTGAACGGGGTATTAAACTTAATTTGGTCAGTTTTTTTTTCAACACTGTGAGCAGTCATGTGCAAATGGGCCACGTAGAAATAGCGCAATATTCACACATGTGATTGATACTAAATAAACAGGATGATGTAGATTTATGTCAATATTGCCATTTAAAAAATGTGCTCAGAGACTAATAAAAAGACATGAACTAAATATAGAAGTATCAGTTACGGACAGACAACAGTTGTTCAAATTTAACCAGATTGTTGAAAATATCAGACATTTTATTTGTCAAATTTGATATGTACTACTGAGACCTTTTGGTCTAAAATTGGCTCAGATTTGATTAAAAACTTTAGGAAATATGCAACATGTACATTTTCTTGTAAAATTATTCAGCCAAATCATTTGTAGGGTATCAATATCTACCCACAACAAACCTGATAAGCTAAAAAAATCAAAAGTCATGGTTGACAGGGGGCATTTCATTTTTAACACTTTATATTATTGCTTTAATTTGGTCAGTTTTGTTTCCAACACTGAGCAGTCATGTGCAAATGGGCCACGTAGAAATAGCGCAATATTCACACATGTGATTGATACTAAATAAACAGGAAGGCTGATGATGTAGATTTATGTCAATATTGCCATTTAAAAAATGTGCTCAGAGACTAATAAAAAGACATGAACTAAATATAGAAGTATCAGTTACAGACAGACAACAGTTGTTCAAATTTAACCAGATTGTTGAAAATATTAGACATTTTATTTGTCAAATTTGATATATGTACTGCTGAGACCTTTTGGCCTAAAATATGAATAATGTACTTTTTCTTGTAAAATTATTAAGTTTTAAGCCAAAATGCACTGAAGACATAAGAGCTCATCCAAAATACAAATATTGTGAAAAATTGTCATAATCCCAATGTAATTTGATGATGATTAAATGTTGACTAATCAAATCCTTAGATAATAGCTCTAAAAGAACAATTTTGAACCTGATGAGGATCAGATGCACCTGTAAACCTGGGGAGGGGGGCATAAGGACCCAACATCAGGAAAACATAATTGTGCAATTGAAAAGATTGAATGAAACTTACATTATTATGAAATACCTCAAAAGAAACAAACAGGAAAATTTGAAAATTGGACAAACTGTTTTAAAATGGAGGTTTACAAATAAAATTGCCAAGGGATATCAGAACTCAAACCGAGGCCAAGAATTGCATCATGTGATGACTAATTGATGTGTAACCCAGGGATGGGGACACTCACTATCTAAAGTGACAGGGGTGTGGCTCCGGTAGATGAAAAGTAGAGGTCATCTGGTACAAATTTGCATACAAAGTAGGGGGACATTCGGTACACATTATAAATAAAAATGGGTTCATCCATCCAGGTTTGAAGATTTCACAATAGGGGTCATTGAAGTAACACCCTTGGACTAAAACAAAAAATAGTCATTTTTCAAGTTCAAATTGCTATAGAATTACAAAATTGTTAAATTTCCTTAAAAACATCAAATTAGCGAAAAATTGGCAGAGTGAATAAGAAAAGAGGGATTCATTGGGTATCTGACCATTAAAAAGGGGGTTGAGTATTTGTACTTTTTTGGCAAGAAGCCGATTTTAAAAAGGGAGTCTATTCGGAGGCACATCCTGCATAAACATAAAGGAAGTGCATATAGAATAAGTCACAAATGGATCATGAAACACAATTCGTGGCCTCATTCTGAGTTCTGAAACCCCTGGGTCGCAAATATGCCAATGGTCAATAGATAATTCATTGAATTGCAGAAAACGCAAGTCTAGCCAATAGATCAGTTTCAGATCTATTTTTTGAGGACAGCCCTGGATAACTGTACACCTGCTGCTTAAAAATTGTATGTCATCGGCTTCCTTCCCAAATAGAAAAGAGCTTGTTTATGTACATGACCTATTTTGACCATTTAGATGACTTGAAACACATGCGCAAGTTTGCAAAGTGTGCCATCTGATGTGTTTTGACTGACAAAGTATTGATTCCTACTTCATCAAACTAGGGATCACTTTATGTCAAAGAACTTTGTTAAATGCATTTCTTTTGTATTTTTATTTTAATAGGCCTATGCAAATGTTCTGAAAGCCAACATGGAACTAGGGATCACTTTATGTCAAAGAACTTTGTTAAATTAATTTCTTTTGTATTTTTATTTCAATAGGCCTATGCAAATGTTCTGAAAGCCAATATGGATAGCCTGAAGAAGAGGGATAAGAAATCGGCAAAAAGTAAATCGAAGACAACCAAAGCAACTTAGATGATCATTGACTGGACTAATTGCAGTAGAATATGAACAATTATAGAGACTAACTTCAACAACTCTACTCAAATTGATCACTCACCAGGTACATTTTTCCAGGATCAACCAGCTTCTTCACCAGATAGTTATAACTGGGTTGGTAACCAGCGTTCGAAATTCTGGTTGTCCAGTTGTCCGGGACAACCAAATCTAGCGCCGTACAACCTAAATTAATGCTGTGGTTGTCCGGCGGACAACCATAATTTTTCAAAGTCAAATAAACATACTTCTTAGCATGTTTATTCCAAAACTGGAACCTTCGATAAAATTGTAACATTTTTGAGCATTTTTCCTCAATTCCCTGATCGCCATAAAAATATGACTTTTTATTAATTTGCTGCGTTGAAAAAAAATTAGAAGTAGGTGTCTCTTAGTTGTCTGTGCGCTTTTTTTTTTTGCTTGTCAGTTTTGAAAAGCTACGTCAAAAAAATTTGGGGGTACCTTTTTGACTCTGGCGCCGCGCCTGACGGACAACCAAATTTCTGACGGACAACCAAAAATAACAACCTGGTTGTCCGTCGGACAACCATCTTTTTTTCCCTTAATTCGAACACTGTTGGTAACCCTGAAACAACACATGCTTGAGGGTTGTTGAAGTTTATGTTTTCCATCACTACATTGCCATTGGTATATCCATAAATGGTCGTAGGTTTGATTTATTCCAGTAAAAATTCTTTAATTTATGTGTAAGTATAGGTAAGGCGACAGGGAAAAAAAATTTACGGACACCGTCAACACTAAAATTTGATTGGAAGATTTTTTTAGTTTTGCTAAAATCTTTGTAAACAATTTTCATTTTTTCTTCCAACTTTTTCTGATATTTGGGTTGTTTTAGGCAAATCAATTTTTTTTAGACAAAAATTCAAAATTTGCCCAACTGACCAATCCTACTTGAAAGGTCCGCCCACCCGTAAAACATTTTTTTCGTTGCCTAAAGGAGACAGACTGTATTGCACAGGTCAGAGCGCCCTTACTTATATGTATTAAATGTATTTTATTTGCTTCCTTCAGTTTTTTGAATTTTGTTAACATATATATTACAAACCATGATTTTGTTTCTATATTTAAAATTTTCTCAACTCATTCAGGAATACTACTCAAATTATACTTTGTGATATATTGGAAGATTGTTTTGAATCTCTCTCATATTATATAGCGACTCACTATCAGCATTAGATAAGAGTGTCTATGTAATATATGTAATGGCTCACCCCGAAAGGGGGGACTTTGCAGAAGATATCAATTTTAATTTTATCATTTCACCTGTTGCGGCATTTTCTAAGCTTTAAAATGACACCTTGCTTGTTGAAATTGATCAAGGCGATCAAATTTTAAAACAGAAAATCTGCCGTAAATTCTTATTATTTTCTTTATTTTTTGCTGCCTATTTTCTTCAGTTTCTTGAAAATTGTTTTGTTGCAAAGTCCCCCTTTTCGGGTGAGTCATTACATATGGTTAGCTGGGCTTGTCGTGCCGAGAGAGCTGTATACAACCTTACCGTTTGCCTGGATTCATGTGGCATGGATCTGTTATTCATAGCCTGGAAGGCAATAACTGTAAGGAAGGGGACCAACAAGCTAACTGTAGATGATTTCATTGGAATAGAGGATGAGACAGGATGCAAATAGACAGGATCATCCAGGGGTGGGGGGTTCTTAGTGACAAATGGCATAGGGGTGCTTAAAGATTTTGGGGTGGATTTTCGTAATTTTTGGTATATTGATAGGTGGGTTTTCTTCAAAGACCAAATGCACCCAATTTGCAAAATTGGGTGTATTTTGGAAAATTTTGCAAAAAATCACCCAATTTGTCCAAAATTGGGTGTTTTTACTTGTAAAATGGCATAGAGATGGGTCGCAAAATTTCGAGGTATAGAGATAGTCAAAATTCTGAAGCCTACTTTGAGCATCTCCCTTTCGAACCATGATTCCACAAGGTTATAAGAATTCGTAGAGTTATTTTCAGCATTTTTATTTATCACTTTCTAGTCAGATCTGTGTATTTCTAGATACACATGCATGTTTGAAATGTCATAAAAAGGGGTTCTTTCTGAATAATTTTGTGTTTTTCTTGCAAAATTGCATAAAAAGTGTAAATTTTCTCAACAACTTTTGTTAATGGTATCACTTGTTGAAATACATTTGTTCTTGAAGACAGAAACCATTGTTTGATGTTTTCTTAGGTTTCTAGTTCTATTTTGGTAATTTCTTTGTCAAGATCATTTGTGACCCATCATATCGAAAGGTACCTTTCAAGGTCCCAAAATGAAAATTGATTTTTTGGTCTCATCTGAAAGTTTATATTTTAAGCTTTCAAATGACACCTTGCTTTTGGTTATTGGATGTTCGATTGCAAAGTTACATCCAAATTAGTAAAAGGTATCGGGCTGATTCAGAAAAATATAGTTCTGAGAAAATTGAGTTTAAAGTTTCTGTACTCGTAACACTTGAATGGAGAAAGGATTTTTATCTTGTTTTTTAAAACATTTGTCTTATGTTTTGGATGTTGGAACCTGATTAATATGATAGAATACACTTCAAAGGTAACCTTTCTGATGAAATTAGAAATTCGACCTTGAACATGATTTTTGACTATGCTCAGTTTCAATGGCCCGTATCTCGTAATTTATTATGCCGACCTTAAGGTACCTTTTGATATGACGGGTCACATTTTATCAATTAATGACTATCCAGCTGTTACTTTTTGGTCTGTTTCCTGTCTCTAGTTGGGGTTCCTGGTGGCTTTTTGGATCCACACTAAAAATGTTCAAACTCGACTGTAGTAAGGGCAATTTCAACCAAACTTCATAGGAATGTTTGTTGGACCAATGGCTACCCATCTATTAACTTTTGGTTGGTTCCCTGTCTCTAGTTTTGGTTCCTGCTGTTCTTTTGGTTCCACACAAAAAATGTCATAACTCAACTACAATACAAGCAATTTCAACCAAACTTAGTAAAAATGTTTTTGCGACCAATGACTATTTATGTATGACTTTCTGGCCGATTGCCTACTTTTGTTTTTGATTCTCAGCATTTGTTGCTTGTATTCTAGTTGCGTTATAGCATATTTTGTGTGGAGCCAAAACCCAGGGAACCAAAACTGCAGAGATGGGGAACCAGCCAGAAAGTAATAGCAGGAAGTTATTGGTCATACAAACCTTCCTACAAAGTGTGATTGAAATTTCCTTTACTAAAGTCAAGTTATAGCTTCAAAAAGACTACTGGAACCAAAACTAGACACAGGAAACCAGCCAAAAAGTTATAGATGAATAGTAATTGAGGACCCTAAAACCAGAAGGGGGTTAAGTCACATTGAGTACAAATTGAGAAAATGGCACAAACATCATATCATTTGTGTTGTCTTGAATGGTATTGCTGTATCTCGCAGTGACTCTTAAGCATGCTCTGATCATCAAATTACTACAAAACTTGTACAGAATGTAGAAATGGGAATTCGGTAGCTTCCTGTGAAGCTTGGTTGAAATCCTTCAATTGTAGACACAGAACGGTACTGAATAGTTCAGATCAAATATCTTAACCATACTTAGTCTCGAACATCCCCTGGAGTACTATCACCTGCTCTTTGCCAAAAATCCTTTGGATACCCCCCCCCCCCTGCCTCCCTATGATTGTTCTTATCGCCAAATGTTAAACCAACCTTTTGCCACTCATTTTCGGCATGGTATATATATCAACAGAATGCCAAGAACTTTATTTTGCTTTTGGGTGGTTAACATCTCTAATATTATTATGTTTTTTGATCAAAAGAAGCCCCTAAAAAGTCAAATACACGCATGAATAGATTCATTGAAAATTTAAAAAGCTTTGAATGGCATTTTCATGAGGCATAAATTAAGCTACATGTACTCACAATTAGTAACTATGCCATTTTCATGTTTATTGGTAATATTATTGCACCATAAGAGCCAATATTCAACTTTATTAATGAAGGCTTGTTTCAGTGCACTGAGTGCTGAAAGCATGAATAAGAAATTGAGGACAAATACATTTTAATAGATCATTCTATAGATTTATCAGGTTTGTTGATAAATCATTTCATTTCGACAGAACTAATTTGTCATTATGGGCGACACACTTTTAATTAATAGTGACCCATCCTCCTATTTCAACGAAGTCTCGCGTAATACACTAGTATTATCATGATTATCCAGGATTTCGACTTCCGTGAATAATACACGGAAGTCGAACTTGTCCTGGATAATTGATTGAATAAGTTTGTACTATAACAGTACCCCTGATTTCAGTGCCTTGTCCTACACCCATCCAGTGTCCAACAGATGAAACTCAGGTTGAGGGCTCACACATTTAGGCTAACAACTTGTAACAAACGCCTACAAAAGTTTCACATTTGCTATTCGACAAATACCTCTAAACATAACCCTAAATGCATATTCAATTTAAAATTCAACATTTATTATTTTCCATTCAAAAGTAAATCAAAAAGATCATAAAAATGACATTTTAGTACAACAAGAGGATGAGGCTGGAGAGCCCAGAAGACAATATCAGAGCCATCGTATATACGGGGTCTCTGATATTGTCTACAGAGTATCGGTGGCTCTGATATTGTCTTCAGAACCACTTGCACCGTATTTCTTGGCTCTGATATTGTCTTTAGAACCACCGTATCGGTGGCTCTGATATTGTCGGTATCGGTGGCTCTACTGTCTTAGAAGTTAGTACCACTGGCAC